>RJWH01004126.1:0-53019 GCA_004363575.1 Solenodon paradoxus | reverse complement strand
CCGTGGCACCATTACTCTGGGCCCTGCAGGATGTTCCATAGTAGTTCTGATACAAATGTTTCTAGACTTTGCTACATGTTAGCGACCCAGGGGCTGGGGCGGCTCCTGCTCTGCCCTTTAACCAGGGCCAGTCCCAGCCTGCCCGCCGCCGCCCCACGCTCTCCAGAGACTGGTGTCGGGCCTCAAGTCCCACCGCCTGTAGGCTGCCCCCCAGGCCTTAGTGGGCACTGTGTCCCCCACGGGCCCTGGGGGCTGGGCAGCTTTCTCCTGCTGATGTAGGCTGGGGCTGGAGGAGGTCATTTCCAGTGTCCTCTGGGAGGGGGCCCTGTCCGAGGGGCCTGGAGCAGACCTGTGGTGTGGAGGGAGCGGCCTCTAACCCTGCCCGCCTCTCCCTGGGTCCCCACGGCTGTGCTGCCTGTCTTCCCTGCGGCCTGGCTCGTCGGTCGGTCGGTCTGTCAGGACAGGAACCGGTGGCCCAGGGTCCTGAGTGGAGCCGGCACCCACTCCCCCAGGCTGCCGTCTGCAGGGCTAGGGCCTTCCTGGGGCTGGGCGAGGCGCTTGTTTGCAATTTAAATGGCCTCATTTAGGGAAGAATCCCTGCTCTAGAGAAAGCCTGCAGCCTGGCTCACCCTGGGGCAGCCAGGAGCAGCGGGGCCTCAGCCAGAGGAAGAAACTGATCTAATGGGCCTTTCTCCCACTAATTGTAGTAATTAGTGTCACAGAATGGGCGCTCCTTGGGGGGCCAGCGCTGGGCGCACACGTCGTCCCCAGCCTGGGCACAGGCCCAGCTCCTCAGGGCGGACAGGGCTGCACCGGACGGGTCTTGGGTGGGCGTGTGAGGTGCCGAGGGGCGTCACTGCAGGCGGGTGCGAGTGCCTCAGCCCAGGGCCGGGCGGTGACGCTGGCCTGACGGCAGCCCTCCCAGAGAGCCTGACTGGAGCAGAGCACCCTGCTCTGCTGACCTCTCTGTTCAGCAGGCGGCGTGCAGGTTCACGGGTGAGAGAAGTCATCTGGACAGACTTTCTCGCTGTGGCCTCCGTCCGCATGGGGAGCCCCCGGCTTCACCCACCCAGCTCGCTCGGCCTCGTGTGCAGACGCAGGGCCACCGGCCACAGGCCAGCGATGGAGGCAGCATCTGCCACCCGCACAGCACCGTCCCGGGCTGTCGCTGGTCCGTTTTACAGATCGGAACAGTGGACGCATCTTGGTTGAAAACTCCCAAGGCAGCTCCCAGACAGGCCCTATGGACTCGCTGCTCCCCGGTGCCATGTGGACAGGCCTCAGACCCATCCCAGGAGCAGGAACTGGTGTGGGGCCTAGAAGTGACCCTGGGGAGGGTGAGGGAGGCAAGACCAGGGCTGTAGGCCAAGGGGCGGGAGCCCCGGGAGACGGAGGCTAGAAGGAAGCCAGGCTGCCAGAGCCGAGCCCCAGGAGGAGGCCAGACCCACAGGCCACAGTGCCAGCGTCGCCCAGGATGGGACCGTGTTCCTTGAGCCCCAGGGACCAGGGAAGGTCCACAGGAGAGTGGCACAGAAGGCACACACTCTGCTAAGCAGAAAAGGCACTGGGAGGGAGTGGGACTGCGGTGCAGAGCTCTGGTGACTGACCTGGGTGGGGCAGTGGGACAGGAGGGAAGCAGGTTCCCAGAGCTGCTGGGTGACACTGGCCTGGTGGCTGGTTGACCTGATGGGAATGACCCGGGGGTTGCTGGTCTGCGTTGCAGGGAGGGTAGGTGGAGGGCCTCTGTGGGAAGAGAAGTGGGCCCCGGGCTTGGTGTGTGAGAGGCGTGGGTGCCGGAGTCAGGGCCCCACGGTGGGGCTGGGAGCAGTGGGCACCGGGAGGGGGTGTGGAGGAACGGGCCAGGCAGGCGGGAGCTCCGCGGGGGGTGGGGGACACAGCAGGGCCTGAGGGGAGGACAGAGCCCCTCCCCTGGGCTCTGTTCCTCCCAGCTCATGTCACCCTGGGGACCACAGCGGCCAGGGGCTCTCCCTGCAGCCCCAGCGGGGCAGCCGTCCACTCTCACAGGCAGGCCTGTCCCGAGCCACTTCAGAACCTCAGCGGAAAAGTCCCCTCCACCTCAGCGCAAAGCCAGCAAGCTCAGAAACGGCCTTGACTGGGCCGAGATGAAAAACAAAGAGGCCAGCACCATCAGCGGGTGGGGGCGGGTGGCTGGGTGGACCCCACGCAGGCTCGGCCGAGACCGTCCAGGCCGAGGGGGAGGGGCGCAGCGTCCTGGCTGCAGCCTCCAGCCCAGCGAGGGGCGCGGGGGCCTCTCCTCCGCTCGCTAATTTTTAAACGCAGCTGAGCCAGCGCCCCTCCCCAAGGCCCGGAGAGGGACTCGCACAGCCCCCACCGAGCAGCACGCCAGCGAGCGGGAATCTGCAGCTTTAGAACAAAGGCCCGTTCCCTCCCTGGCGGTGTCCTGAAGCCTGCACCCAGGCCGGCCTGAGGAGCGCCCGCCACGGTCCCCAGCGGACCTTGGAGACAGGCGTAAAGGATCTAGAACTTCCACCAGGCGGGACACAGCTGGGCTAGTGGTGTGGACGCCTGTGTCCCCAAATGCCGGCCCCCAGCTGCACCCACCTGAAGGCTGCTTCTCGGGGACACACACCTCCCTGACCACAGGGGTGGCAGGAGGCCCGCACGCCCCACCGCCCCACCACCTCGCTCGCACACGGCACATCTGGTTCACCAGCCGCTGCCAGGCCTGGGGTTCTGCGCCCCCATTCCTGGGGCGCCGTCTTGTGGGAGCTTTGGCCCAGTGGCCGCTCCACACGCCTCGGGACCGGGCTCTGCACACGTGCTTCCTGCTCCGGCCCCGGCTTTCTCAGGGAGGGGACAGCCTCTCACTTCAGGAATATGTCACAGAGCCGCCCTGCTGGCAGCGCCGGTGTCATGCCCCACTTTCCTTCGCCCGCCTGCCAGCCCTCCAGGACAGGCACCGTCTGCAAGTGCAGACGCAGCGGACAGCTGCTTGGCCACATGATGACCTGCCCGAGGCCAGGGGCCAGCACGGCGCATGGAGCCCCGTTCTGGGCAGAGCAATCCTCTGTCCTGTGTTAGTGGGGAGGAAGGCTTGTCATGTCCCTGTCCTGACCCCGTGAAGAGGCACTTAACCCTGGCTCTGCTGGAGGATGGGCCCGGACTGGGGAGAGGCAGGGTGGCTCCAGTCTCGCTGCCGCCTTGGCCAGCGGCCTGGTGCCGCCATGGTCGTGGGGCAGTTAGCCTTGGACTCTGCAAGGTGCCCGGGCTCACAGGGGGGAGCCGAGGCCACCCTGTGAGACAGCACTTCCCCTTCTGGCCTGGGCTGCCGGGAGCCAGAGTCTGGAGTGAGTGGGGCTGTGCGGGGCCCAGGTTCGGGTCCCCGGCGCTCCCTCAGCTCGGGCCTCCTCCGCACACAGCTCGCCTGCTCCTTCTGTGGCTGCGGGACCTGACCTCCTGCTAGACTGGGTGTCAGACCCCCACGGAGCCCTGCACGCAGATTTCCACCCGCCCTCCATGGTCATTCCTCCTGTCCCTCCCTTGCGGGCCACTGCTTAGGCTAGCCCTGGGGACGCAGCATGCCAGGGGCTGCGGCGGACCTCTGAGCCACACGCCTGGCTGGGCAAGGAGGGAAGGGCTTCTCCAGAACACCTGCCCGCCTCCCAAGCGTCCGGAACGCTGGTGTGGGGAGAGGCAGGACGTGTGTCCCGGCAGGCGTGGCCCCACTCTGCCCTCCCCCCAAGAGTGGGCTCCTTCCACGCTCAAGGTCCGTCTTCCCAAGGCCACCAAAAAGGGCCTCAGTGTCGAAGAGGAGGGGCTCCCCAAGGCTCATGAGTCCCAGGGTCTGCAGGGAGACTGTCCGCATGGGGCAGTTAGGGGTCCCCAGGGCTGACTTCAAAGCAGCATCAAAGTCAGCAGCCTGAGCTGCTGAAGCACGAAAGACTGAAAGGGGCAGGAGGCCTCCCCAGCCGCCTGCGCCTCGCGGCTTCTGTCCCCAGGGTCTCAAAGACCTTCCTGTCAGACCGCCAGGGCCAGACCCCCTGTCCAGGCAGACCCTTCACCCCTTCTGACCCTCCGTCCTCTCAGCCATCCTGCCCTCAGACCCCACCAATCCCCGGAGCCTGAGGCCGGTGGGGGCAGCCTGTCCAGAGAGGTGCTGGCCTAGCCCCAAGTCCACGGGTCCCTGGCAGGCCTGGCTGTCCTGCGGGCACATGCCGGCACCCGGAGAAGACCTGTCGTGGCAGCGTCCGTGGACCCCTCGGGGAAGGCTCTGGGAGCGCCCCAGCTGCAGCAGGAAGGCTGCAGAGCCCGCATGTGGACTGTGTGTGGCTCGTCCAGAGCCCTGTTTCCCCCTCTAGACGGGCGGTGACGGCGCCTCCCACAGGTCAGCCCACCCGGCAGGACAGCCATAGTGGACATGCCCTCGGGGGCCCAGCGGATCTCCCTTCACTTCCCTAGGAGCCCTCTGTGGAAAGCAGGGCTTTTCCACCCCACCGGGCCCCGGCCTGAGCCCAGCACACCCAGGCCAGAAGCACACGCCCTTCGCAGCCGAGCAAGTCAGCAAGAGTACACAGGTGCCCAGGCCGGGGGTGCCAACCCCTTGACGGAGACATCAAAGGGAAGAGGGAAGCAGGGCCGGCTGACCCCCCGGACGGAGACGTGCCGGGTCACGGTTCACCCTGGGCCTGCGTGCTGGGGATTTTCCATCCACAGGGTTCTCGCAGGACACCCCGACTCCAGGGCCCGGACTTGCGAGCTGCTGCCTGCTGGGCAGGGCAGGGGGCCTGTGGGTGGCTCAGGATGGCGGTGAGGGGCCCTGGGAGGCCCCATTGTCAGTCTCCTGGCCCAGCGCATCAGAACACTCCCCTGGGCCCAGGGCCCGCCTATGGGGACCGAGAGGCACTGCTCCGTGGAGGGCTGAGGAGAACGAGAGGACAGAGAGGAGTGCTTTTCCCTACCAGTCACACCTTGACCAGGGCCTGTCACAGGCCGGGACACCCACAGGATGCTAAACATGACAGAGACAACTGCTTGGAGGTCAGGCTTCCAGGATGGGCCTCCTGGACACGCAGCAGCCATGGCCTGAAGCCGGGAGTCCAGCGTTCACACCCCTGTGCTGGCTGGCTGAGCCCACGTGCAGGTGGGCCCTGCCCCCGAGAGCTGGGCCTGCCCTGGATCTCAAGGCATTCCTGGAACAGGGCTGCAGCGGGGCTGCCCTGCCCGGCCTCTGCCCAGAGGACCCCGGGGCTCATGCGGGGCTGGCAGGGCTGCTTGCCCAGGGGATGCAGTTTGACAGCTGGAGCCTGGTCCCGGCTCAGTCTGCCATCAACACAGGGCCCTCTCTGCTGGCCCAGCGCACAAATGCTTGTGTGCCAGGTGCTGGTCTCCGCTTCCAGCCCGTGTCTCAGCGGTCCTCAGGGACGCGCTGCCCAGGGCCTGGAGCTGCTATCCCAGGGCCACTGGGAGACTTGCTGGGACAGCAGGTTGACTGCTGGTGGGGTCACTTAAAAACAGCCACAGAAACTTGGCAGGCGGAGGCTCTGTGCCGAGGGTTATGGGTCTCCTGGACGGGTTGGGGGGCCCTGCCCGCTGATGAGGCCGGGTGAGCCAGGCAGGGCATGGCGGGTCCAAGGTCTAGCGCCCAGGCTGGCACCCTGCCGGCTCAGGGACGCTCGTCCCAGGTATCACAGGGCCTGAGGGTCACACAGCGAACGTGCACTGGTTGGGACGGCAGGCTGGGTGGGTCCAGGAAGACACAAAAACCCCGAGTGAGGGGAGAGGTGTAAGCCATCCACTCAGACTCGCCTCGGTGCCCGGCTTCGCCCCCACAGGTGCAGGCCGTGCCAGGGACACCTGCGGGCAAGTGGAGAGCAGGCCGGGACATGTCCAGAGAGTGTGCCCCTGAGGCCAGGTTCTGCTGAGCCCCTGCTGCGTCAGGAGGCGGCCTGGCACCCACCCCGGCCCGCCGTCCAGCTGTTTGGGAAGGGCCATGGCTCGGCACCGTGTGGGCAGTTCTGTCCCCAGCAGCCCCTGCCCGACTGGCAGGCCTGGACTGGGAATAAGGCCTTTGACGCCCCGGTGCCTGCGTAGAAGGCTCTGGCCTCTCATGCCTGAGAGGGCTCCTCACCCTTGACCGGCCTCAGCCCTGCTCCTGAGCTCTGACAGGCCACCCCAGCCGTCCCTTTGGGGGTTACTCCTGGAGCCAGCTGCCACCACCACTAGGGGAGCCGTCTGTCCCGACGGCCCCTCTCCCCGCGGTCTCGTCCCCTCGCAACATGCAGGACCCCCGCCCACCCCCGCCGTGACTGTTGCAGGTTGTCCTCAGAGACGGGCTGGAAATGCAGGACCAGGAGCCTCCATGAGGCAGGCGGGAGGAAGAGGCTCACGGGAGGGGGCTCTAAAACGAGTCACTTCGCTTCTTACTGGGCCACCCGCCACCCCGCGCCGGTGGAGCACAGCCACTTCTTGACGTCAGGAGCCCGCGCGAGACCATCTCGGAGCCTTCTGTGGAGCTGGCCGTGGCTCGCCCCGTTGGGGGTCCCCGCCAGCCTGCTCCCCGAGCCTTCCGGGGGGGGTGTGGCTGGACCTCTGGCCCCTACAGGGTCCGAACGCACGGGAACCGGACTGGGCTCTTGCGGCGGTGGGCCCCAGGCCCTCAGACACACCGAGGCCACCCGAGGAAGGCTGGAGACACAGGGACAGGACAGGCGCTCCGGCCAAATCAACTGCCCTTTTGTTCAGCCTCTCTAGTCAGAGCCGGTTCCAGACACGGCAAGTGACAGCCCTGTGACCACGTCTCTTCCTAGGCCTGGGTGTGCCCCTTCGCGGGACTGTCCTCTCGAGAGCGGCCCCCAGTCGCGGCACCGGCTGGCGAGTTCTGTGACCAGGCCTGTTGCCGGCGGAATGCCTCTATAAAGAGGAACGCGCGGTGGCGTTGGGGTTTGTCCGGCGGGGAGAGTGCGTCTGTGGCCCTCTTGTGTTTGTGATTTGGAAGCGAGCGTGGGGCCCCGGAGAGGGCTCTGACCACGCTGGGGAGGCGTCCTGCCAGGCCCCGGCACCTGGCGGCCCAGCCCAGCCTGCTCAGACAGCCGTGGGCCGAGGGGCTCGGCTGCCACGAATCTCTACGTCTCCTCAGAGACCAGCGTGTTTTTGCTGAGCTAAGCCTTTTGTTTGAACGAGTCCTATTCTAATAGGAAGACCATCTTTGATGGACTCATCCGCAATTCTTACTTTTTTTCAGCCAGTCGGAGCCCAGGGCCAGTCTGCAGCCTAGTGCTCGGCACGGAGACGAGGCCTCCACACGTCTGTCCTTCACGCTCCGGCGCCCAGGCCCGGGCTGACCGCCTCCGAGGCCCGGGCTGACCGCCTCCAGCTCCCTTGGTCGGAACAGGCGCTGGCCTGGCCCTGCCTGCCGAGCTGGGGAGATTTTCCCCGGAGCAGGGAGACCTGGAGGCCGTGGTTGTCAGGCGAGCGGGAGTCCTGCTGGGAGGACACGCGGCTACCGGTCAGGAGGCATCTGCACGCAGCCGTGTGCCAACCAGAGCGCCGCGGGGCCGCCATCTGTGCGGGGCACCGGCTGTGCCTGGGCCTCGTTTCTTGCCCTGAAACACGGAACCGGCCCCATCCATGTGAGACCACAGAGGATCACTGGCCCTGCGTCTGGTGTCCCTGCCTTTCTAGAGAAGCAGCAGAAGGGCAGTGGACTGCAGGGCACGCCCGGACTCCAGTGCCCAGGGTAGTGGGGCAGGTACCTCCCAGGAGACCCCGAGACCCCGCGCGGGGGTCTGGGCCCAGCAGGCCCTGCGGGGAGGCCCACCTCCGGCCCCACACTGGCGGATGTGGTCAGTAAACACTCGCAGGGGACCGCGGTGGGCTCCACGTGGATTAGCCGCTGAGAGAACACCACGGACACAAAGGCCCGTCTTCAAGGCCTGCGCTGCCCCGGGGCCGCCCTTCAGCACACCTGGTTCACAGGTTCACATCAAGAGCGGGAGAGGCGTGGGCCCTGAGGCCCACTCGGCCCGCCCGGCGGCCAGGGAGCACCTGACGGTTGAAGCAATACTGAGAGAATGTTCGAGGCACCTTCCGCGGGTCCACTGTTAGCTGCATGACCCTGGACCTTGACCGAGCCTCCGGAGCATGGGGTAGATGGCCTCCAAGGACGCATGATAGCGTCTCATGTCACAAGACGCTGTGACGTGGGGTGGGGAAGACTGTTTGCGAAGCACTTAGCGCGTGCCTGGCCAAGGGAGGGTCCTGTCTTAGTATCGCTTGAAGATTAGTCTTTAGCCCAAAGGTGTGTACAGGCTGATCAGTCCCACCCCCCATCGGGGGTGCCAGGCCCCTCTGGACACTGCGGGTGCGGCAGGACTCACAGCTGCCTCCTCCACCCGACTTCGCGGCCAGGGGGCTGCTGGGCTGTGTGCGGGAGGCCCAGTTAAAAACCTTCCTGGGCTGGCCCAGCCTGGCCCAGGTGGGTGGGGTTAGGGGGTTCCTAACAAGCCCCACTGACCCGCCCCTCCCGCAGAGCTCTTTGTCTGCGTCACCCCAGCCCTCCGAGCCACCCTCTCCGGGCTGCTTTCCTGACAAGATGGTGGCAGCTGGAGGGACACAGACGCGGCCCTGGGGAGGCTGGGGGCTGGTGGGGGGAGGTTTGGGCAGGGTGACCTCGGGGCTGAAGCCCCGCATCCCGCTCTGAGGGGTGACCGCTTTCTCCCAGCCTCCTCTCCGCGAAGCAGTGACGTAAGGGGACTGTTTGCAGTCTTGTCGGAGTTCAGAAGTAGAATCGCTGTAAGGATTTTTGACACGAAGGAAATCCTGCCACCACGACAGCAGAGATGGAAGTGGAGGACAGTGAAGTAAGCCAGACCCAGAAGGACACAGGCCGCGTGACCCTGCTCACGCGTGGGATCTGCAGCCGCCCCCTCAGAGGCAGGCTGAGCGGTGCTGCCGGGCGAGGTGCCTGGGCAGGTCAGTGCTGCAAGGCGAGGCCCGGCTGCTGTCCCAGGGGGCCAAAGCAGCAGAGAGCACTGCTCCCCACCCCCCACCCCGGCCGTCCGCCTCCTGGGCTCAGGAGGAAGCAGGGGAGGCCCCTGCAGGCGGTGGGTGGGGTCCCTCTGGGCACACACTGTCTGTGCACGACCTTCGCTGTGTCCATCATGCCTGATAAAGTGGCTTAAAAAGAGAAATGAAATGCAAAACAAAACCAGATTTTCCACAGGAGCACTTCGTTTTTTTGGTAGGGGTGTGCGCGTCTATTTAAAAACCACATTCTTTTTAAGGAGAGGTGTAGCAGGGATGAAGGCGAGCAGGCAGGCAGGCAGAGAGACAGAGGAGGAAGAAGCGTTCATCTCGTTTAGTTGTTTACCCTGGTGGATCCCCGGACCCGAGACTTGCACCCAGGGGTGCGCGGCCTGCGCTCCTTTGGAGGAGACGGACCTAACCTCTGCTCCACCGGGGTGCACATAAAAATTCCCATTCTTCATGAAATCTGCAGTCTCCAGCACTAAAAGCCCAGAGACAGCCATGCTTGCCAAGGGTAATGAGATGAAGGCCCACCAGCCGGTACTGCCCGTGGTTGCGCTAAATCCCTGCAGAGTACTAGTGACAGGCCCGAGGCTTGTCGTGTTACAAGGTGACATCTGTCCATCGGTTTGTAATTTTAAAAGACAAAGTGGGTAAGGGACTGGGTAGGCTGGTGAGCTGGAGGAGGTGGAGGAGGACACACAAGGTGTCCCTCTGTCCCTACAGCTGCAGGGACGCCTGTGGTGACGTGGACATGAAAGGGAAGGAGAAGCCAGCAGTCCTCCTCGGCACAGCTGGTCATGACCGTGCGTGTGTACAAAGAATAGGGCTCGTGTGAACTGGACACACTCCTCCCGTGTCCAGCAAGGTGACGCCCAGTGGCTGCTTATCAAAACGGACGCGGTTCAGGAGACAGAGCAGCAGGGCACGATGGTCGTGTGCACGGATGGCCGAGGGCACACTTGCTCCTCCCCGTCCGGCGAGCTGGCCCCGCGTGGGGGAGGCGTGGGCGTGCGCGCTGTCTGTCATGGGACGCCAGGTGGCCAGCCCGACCCCGTGCTGCAGACGGGACGGGCTTCAGAGGTCAGTGTCATCCCCATTGCAGGTGCGCGAGGACACACTGGGGTTGGGCTCCAGGCCCAGAGTTTACAGGGGCCGCACGAGTGTTTCCCGTGCAGACATGGGCTTGGCGCCGTGCTGGGTGTGTGCTCTCACGCCGTGTGAGGAACAATGATGTCCGTCCGTCTGTGCATGACTGTGCCGGAGAAGGGTGCAGGCTGCTGGGCAGGGCCTGCCGGACTTGGGGGGGCCCCGCAGTTTTCTGTGAAGCTTGTTTTGGTCACCCAGAGCCCTCACGGCGTCCTGTCAGACCCTGTCCTGGTCACGGGGGCGCGGGGTGCCTTGCTGGGACGGAGGTGCGTCAGCACTCAGCCTGCTCCGGGCACCGGTGTTGGCCGCTCCGGGCTCCCAGCCAATGGACTCAGCCCTCCCGGCGAACCTCGGGGCACGCTGGTGACCCACTGTGCAGGTGGGGACAGATGTGGCATGCGAATGTGGGCTGGGGCTCCGAACCTTCAGGAATCTTCTCAGCCACTACACTGTGTCCAGGCCCTAAAGGGGACGAGGCTGCATGCCCCCACCTGGTTCCACGTGGACCAGGTTGGGAGAGAGAACTGGTGCTGGCGGCCCAGGCTCCAGAGATGCAGGCAGTGCTGTCCCAGATGGGCGCCAGCCCACCCCGCCTGGCCGGCCACCAGCACTCCAGCTGAAGGCGACACCTGCCAGCTGTTCCCGTTCTCTGGGGCCTGGGCACCGGTCAGGGGTGTCTTCCTGCGGCATTTCCTTCCCGACCAGGCTATTTCTCTCCCTTCCGAGCCTGACTCTTCCCCTGAAATGTCCTGGCAGCAATTAATCCGCGGGCACAAGGGACTGTAGCGCAGCTCTGTGCCCGTCTCTGCCCATCTGTGCCCCCTGCTCTCCTGCCTGCAGCTGTCCCTAGAGCAAGTGTCCCTGCTCCCTCGTGTGATGTGGCCAAGATGAGGGCTTGCTCCCAAACACTGTGGCGTCCACCCACGTCAAGGGCTGAGGTGTGTATGACCTGGGGCCGTGCCGTCACCGGTGCCTGGGCGGCTCACTGTGACCCCAGCTCCAGGCAGTGGAGCGGGCACCCTGCCAGCTGACCATTGGGCCCGGTGTTGATGGCCGAGCAGCCCGCTGCCACCGCCCAGGGGCCAAAGACAGACACGCACCCAGGAAGGTGTGAACCGTGGTAGGTAAGGGGGTCGCTGACTTCAGCGGGGAGATGGTGACCGACACAGTTTGGGACAACCGGGTCCCTGGAAGACACTGGGTGCAATACTTCTGTGACAGGTCCAGAGAGAGCACGGTTTAAATGTGAAAATGGAATTTAAAATCTCCAGAAGAGAACACGGGAGTTCATTAAATCCGTCTCCGAATTAAGAAGCTGTTTTGGAATTCACCACCAGGACCCCAGACCCCAAAGGTGGCCAGAGTGACGGTCTGAACTTCGGAACCCGCCAGCAGGAGCAGGTGCAGGAGGCGCGGAACTCGGGGACGGGGTACAATCTGCAGCACATGTGAGAGCCCCTGGAAATCAGCGAGGGAAGAAATGACAGAAAACACCAACGGGAGTGGAGAGTTGGGTCACCGAGGAGGAAAAACAAATGCTCTTAATTGTTGGGAAAGATAAAGCCCTCGTGTACAATAGAAGAAATGCCAGCTAAAGCCCTGCACGCCGCCCTCCTCCACAAGTGAGGACCAGAGCCCCTGCTGCTGCTGAGGTGGAAGGAAGGGGTCTGCTCTCCTAGTCGGGGGCGAGGCCTGTCTTCGCCCACCGTCCAGATGGGCTGAGCATTGTAATCCTGCGGGAGACGGGGCCGCCGGTGCGTGCTCGGAACGCCACGCGCGCCAGATCTCAGTGGGAAGTGACTTTGACAAATGGACACAAGGGGATCCCAGGTCTAATCAGCTGCAGACTCATTAAAAAAAATGAATTGAGAGAGAAAGGGCGCTGGCTGATAAGATGCTGCTATCTCTTCCTCCAGACTCACCGAGAAGACCACACCCTTTCTGTTTCTGTCCAGGACAGAGCTCCATGCCTGGCCAAGGGGCCACCCTTAATCTTCCATGATTTCATTTGTCCTCCTTTGAAATGCTTATCTGGGCATCAGCCTCAGCTTTCTATTCAATTGCAAACTCATTTAGCTCTGCCTGATCTCCTAATCTGTTAGAAAGAGGCTTCAGTTTCACTTCCCTTAGCTGCATGGAATCGGAAGATTTACAGTTCTTCTCCTTCAATCACTGACTTTCCATTGTCCTCGTTCCCTTTTCCCGAGAGCCTAGGAAGAGACCGGTCCGCAGAGCAGCCGGCCCCGTCGGGCGAAAGAAACAATGGTGTTCAGTGGAAGGGGCTCTTGCGAGGCCCTAATTTCATCAGCGGCTGTTCATTAGCGAATACTTGAGGGTTAATGGCCGGCTTCAGTGGCGCGATAGGTCCTTCAGAAGGGGACTTGTTCATATATCACGCACAACGGCACTGGCAGGCTCTGCAGCTGTAATACGGCGGAGACACACGATGTCCCCGTGTGGACCCACTGCCAGAGCACAAGGCTCGCCCTTGAACGGTGCTGCCCGGCTGGCCTGGTGCAGGTGACCACAGGGTGCAGGCATGGGGGGCCCAGCACAGCACACGGTCACTGCTGCCCATGTCTCCAGATGGGCCGCTTCCCTGCCCAGCCCACTGCACTGGAGGGCGGCCACGCACGGCACCCTCCGCCTGGCCGCCCAGTCTCCTGACATCCCTCCCGCCCGCCCGCCTGCAGGCCTGTCCCCACCTGCACCTCGTGCGCCTGAACGACTGACGCTCACTGTGCACTGCCCCGTGGGGAGCCCGCCCGGCCGAGACGGGGACCACGCTCCCTCGTGTGTCCGGGAAGCCCCACCTGAGGAAGCAGTGCTGGAGCTGCCCGGTGCCTGCTGCCACCTGGCCACACAGGTGTGCGCCTGGGGTCCCACCCGACGCCGTGAAGGACAGGCTCCCGGAGGCCGTGAGCTGCTGTGCGGGCATCTCCGAGAAAGACGGGAGAGCCCGGGAGACGGACCGGGAAGGAAGGCCAACGCCAGCTAGCACAGCCCGTGGCGGTGGTGGAAGGAGCCACGCCTGTGCCCCGTGGAGAAGACAGGAAGCACACAGGAGGGGAAGAGTGGGAACCTGCGGGCAGCGGCGGCCGGCGAGGCCCTTTGTCCTCCGGACTGCCGTGCGCACACGACTTACTGCGCCCGGGAGGCCGGGGCGGCCGCTCCTGCCTCGTGGGGGTGTGGGCTCTGGTTCCTGTCACTCCCGGGAGCAGGGACGCCCCGGCACAAAGAGGTTTTTGACAGGGAGAGGCTGTGCCGGAGTGAGAGCAGGCCCTGGGCAGCTCCCGCAGCGAGCCGCCCCCGCCAGCGAGCCGGGCGCCCCCCAGACCCACAGGCCCTCCCAGGAGTGAGACTTACATGTCCTGTCACTGCAGCGCTTGAGAGCAGCGACTTTCAAAGAATGCGTGTGCATCACCACCCTGACTGCTGCGTCCCCGTCTGTTCACTTTGCTCTGAAGTGTTTTCACGGTCAGGTCACCTCCGATTTTGATAAACACAGCGGCGGTAATATGCCACAGATATGTCACCAGTTTGCCTAACGTCTCTTCACTGCAATGCTTTCAGAGTGTATTCGTGATTGAAACGAGGTATGACCAGACCCCCCGGCGTACATCCCTGCTTTACATCCGCCAAACTGCTGGGGCCAGTCGCCGCCCCGTCTGCAAGGGCGCTGCACAGCAGCTGGCTGGGGCGCGGGGCGCTGGGACGTGGCCCTCCCGGGGACCCTGCCTGGCTCTCCTGCTGGGCCCACCCCCGGGCAGGTGCGGGGGTGCGGCTGAGCCTGGGACCCACTGGGACCGGCTCCACCCCGCCTCTCCAGGGCTCTGTCCGGGGCGCCCCGTCCCCCACCTGGGCGCGGGGAGGCCTGGACGTGCTGCTGGCGAAGCCGGCCGAGCGCCCGCCACTGGAAGAGGAAACGAAGAGAAACAGCTCCAGTCAGCCCCGGCCGCAAGGCCTAGACGCCAGGCCCGGACGGACTGCAGCTGGGCTCACACAAAGGGCCTTTCAGCCACCACGGCCGAGGTGCCCGGCGAGCTTCTGGGTTTTTAAGCAGCCATCAGGGTGACCACCCTTCCCACAGGCCAGCCGCTGGCGAGGGGTCCAGGAAACTGGTCCGGCACCAGCCTGGGGTCGGAGCGAAGTTAGCAAGTTAACTTCAGGAGGAAGGAATCGTCAGGGCAGATTAAGGCTCAGCAAAC
The DNA here is from genome assembly GCA_004363575.1 of Solenodon paradoxus. Taxonomy (NCBI): domain Eukaryota; kingdom Metazoa; phylum Chordata; class Mammalia; order Eulipotyphla; family Solenodontidae; genus Solenodon; species Solenodon paradoxus. The sequence goes on along the minus strand of RJWH01004126.1, from coordinate 38,656 downwards.
TGCATTATTTTGCAAAGAGTCTGGCTTTCTGATTCGGAGGCGTGACGGTCTGAGCCGCGCTTCTGATTCACGCGTGCCGGGCGCCGTTGTCACGAGGGGCGAGGGGCGGGCAAGAGCCGCCCGGGGCCGCGGTGCGGGGTCAGCGTCCAGTCCCCGCAGGCGCCCCCCCCACGTGCCTCGGCGCTGCCAGCCCCTGCGAGTGCGCACTCCCTCGCACGCGCACATGATCACACGCACACACAGGCGCGCACACCTTCCCCAAGCAGGAAGCTGCTCGCTGCCAAGAGCGAATGGAATTCAGGTTCCAGAGGGTGTCTTGGCCTGCAGCCCCGCCGCCGCACGCTGAAGAAAGGTCCTAGTGTGTGTGGTGGGGGCCGAGAGAGGGGGGCCTCCACCTCAGCGCACGTCTGTCGGGGCCCCAGGAAAACCCACACTGGCTGCACTCCCCTCAGCCACACCCGGCCTCAGTCACATTCCTCCGGCCCGCACTGGGTGGGTGGCCCCGCAGCCGGCTCCCACACCGCCCTCCCGCCGCTGGGAGACCCAGGCCGGGCTGTGGGGCCGGCCGCCAGCTCAAACGAGGGCCGCGCTGCGCCCCGAACGTCCGGAAACCGCCGAGGGGCCTCAGCCCGGATGTCCTGGCACAACCGCCCTCCCTGGCCCAGGAGGAGGTTCGCCCCCAGCCTTCACCCCCGGGGCTGAGCTCGCTGCAGGAAACAGCCTTTTACCCCTGACCTTTGCTCTCCGTGAGACCCCAGGGACTGGCTGCCCGGCCGACACGCCTTCACAGGGCAGCACAGGTGCTCCCGGCCAGCCGGGCCTCCCTGGTCCTGAGGTGGCGTCCTCTGGGTTAAACATTGACAGCAGGACTGACACCGGCCCGTAGAGGGGACAGGTCTGTGGGCAGCCGCGCATGGTGGACAGGCTGGTCACGCTCAGCTTCCCCTGGCCCGAGGCCCTGGGCCCCTGCACCTGCGCGGCCAGGTAGTGACAGAGTGACCCCCTGCAGGCATCTGAGTGGACAAAGAGGACCAGAGGGCGTGGGGGCGCTTCAGAGAGGCCCCGCCGGGCAGCGTGCACCTCGCCCGGGCCCCTGCCCGTGCTGGGGGACCTCTCGCAAGTGCTGGCTCCTGCTGGCCTGCGCTCCCCCCGAGGAGAGCTGCAAGCGCTGGGTCTGGGCCTGGGTCCACTAAGGCCTCTTGCTCAGGGCGACTCAGCCTCCCGCTGGGTCCACAGAGGCGGAACCCTGCCCTGGGCTTGCCCACCGGGCTCCTGGCCTACTGCCGGGTCTTGCCATAGCCCAAGAGACCAAGTCCACTGTCCCTTCGGGCCTGCAGCCGTCCCCACAGGGGACACGAGCCCGTCCCCGTCCCTGTCCCCTGCCTGTGTGCGGGAGGAGCAAAATCGAGGTGCGGGGCGTGGCCAGTGAGCTCCAAAGAGTCGGGTGATGGGGCATGACTCAGGGAAGTGCCCTGGACAGTGGCCAGGGTCAGGGTCACTTGGCTCAGGTCAGGGGACTGGTCAGCAGGGAGCAGCCTAGTGGGAGACAGGCCCTGCCAGGACAGCAGGAGTGAGAGCCTGGGGCCTGCCAGTGGGCCGCCCATGTCTTTGGGGCAGGGCCTCTGGTCTCGGTTCCCGTCCCTGACTGCCCCTCTGCGGATCAGGAAGTGGAGCCTTTGAGCCCTTGGGGACAGCCCCCCCCCCCACCCCCGGTGCTGTGTCCCCTTTGTGGGCATCCAGGTGCCCTCAGAGGCATGCATGCCAGGTGTCCCTGTCCTCTGGGGTGCTGCCTGTGTGAAGACACAACTGGCTGGAAGACCAGAGTGACCGTGGGGCCACCGGTCAGTGTGTGTTGAGGTGGGTGGCGTGGACTCCGGGGTGCCACAGGGACCTGGCCTGGACTTCTGGTCCCTCTGCCCCCATCTCTCCTTCCTCCCTCTCCACGAGGCCTTCCTCCCATGATGGCACCCCAGCCTCCATGGAGCCGGCTAGTCACCCCAAGGACCCATCTGAGGTCAGGCCCTACCCAGGGCCCCTCATTCCCTCCAGAGGGCTAGACATCTGAAGGACGAAGGCCCAGCGAGTTCTGGGCACCGTGAGAAGCCACTGAACTGGGGTGTCCACTCTGCATCCCGGGAGGGTGGCCAGCGTGGTCCAGGGGCCCAGGTGGCTGCCGGTGGGGCCAGGCCGGCGGCACCAGGAGACCGAACCTGCAGGAGTCTCCTTAGAGGAGACCACAGAGACCCTCGACGGCAACTGGCCCTGTGACCCGACCTGTCGCCCTTGGAAACTCCCCATCCAGGGGTCTCCCACAGCGAGGTGACTATACGGCTCAAAGTAGCCACACTTCCTTGAATCAGGGACACAGCTGGCGCCTAACCCCCCCCAAGGCCTCCACCCAGAAGCATCTCCACTGTCCCCAAGAGGACGGGCTCGGAGCTGAGGTGACGCTTCATCGCCCCCAGGCAGGATCAAGTGGCCCAGGACGGCCGGGTTCCCGGCAGGCTGGCTGGCTTGGGGACACATAACGAGCACCAGTGAGAACCACCCTCAGACACGTCCACAGGGGGCCATGGGCAGGGCAGGGGAAGACGTCACCTGTGCCAGCGAGTCGAGGCCGTGCTCCCAGGCCCCGGCTGCCGGCACTTCCGGGCTCCGGGAGGCTCTGGGGACCAGCCCGTGGACAGAGAGCCGGGGGTCACGTAGCGAGGCAGGACTGGCCGCGGTCTTCAGGACCAGCCGTCAAAACCCGCCCTCAAACTAGTGGCAGTGACGAGAAACTGACATGGGCTGACAGAACCGAGTTGCTGGAAGCAGCTCCTGCTGGACAGGGAGCCAGTCTGAGGACAGACACAACCGTGGGAACAGGGTGGTGTTTCAGGAAAGGGCGCCGAGTCACACTGGGCATGGAAATGGGGGTGAACACGGCCTTGACCTGGCCTCACATGGGCTGAAAAACGGATTCCAGATGGACTGCAGCCCGCCAGGGCCGGCCAAGCTAACCGAGCTTTTGAAAATCAAGGTCTCTTGACCCTGGGGTCCCAGCGTCTCTAGAGAGGATACCGGCAGAGCTCCCCAGCTTGGTGTCCCCACCAAGACCTGCTGGTGACAACACCCTGGAGGGGAGGGACAGCCTGCTGAGGGAGGTGACATTTATGTCTGGGGGTGCATGTCTTCCTGGCCTGGCGTGTGGAGAGGAGGAAGGTGCCAGCGCCTGCAGGTTAGCTGGCAGACGGCCAGGCAGAAAGGACACGGTCTGCTGGGGCCTCAGCCCACCAGCCGTTGGGATGTCACAAATCTGGGTGCCGGTTCGATGGCGCTTTGCCGCGGGGCTGTGAGCCTGGGGGCCGCCTGCGCTGGGAAACCGTGAGCAGCATTTATGAAACGTGAACGAATGCCCATCCGAAGAGCCGCAGCCATGCCCGGGCGTCCCACCCACTCCGCAGAGCCCGGCCGGGTGCTCTTGGTGCGGCCGCGTCTGCACACCGGGAACGACGGGCGGGGAGACGGCGCAGGCTGGGCAGCGAGTTTACCGCCAGGATCTCTGAATAGAAGCGAGGGCTGCGGTGACCCTTGGGCGCCAGCAGCAGGAACCGGTTGCGCAGCAGCTCCTGGCGCGGGCCGGGTGGCCGGGGCGAGCCCTGCACAGAAGCAGCCGGACCGCTGAGAGCTGACTGCAGAGGCCGCCGGGCCGCAGGCTGCCTTGGGCTTCCCGACCCCACTCGGGGCATCTCCGCTCCCACGTTTAGGCCAAGTCCAGGACCCCCAACTGCCAGAGGGGCCTCCACGCTGCAGCACCAGCTTGGTCTGTGAAGTCACATGCCCACCACCCTGCTCGGGCTGTTCGTGTCCTCTCCCTGACACCCTGACACGACCGCCCAGTCGAGGCCACCTCGCCGAGGACCTGGGCCGTGTCTTGTTCTGGAGGCTGCGCAGGCAGGGCTGCACAGGGCCGGAGAGCATCCAGGCAGCGGCCTGATGGCTGCGGGGGAGGTGGGAAGCTCTGCTCTCCCCCGGCCCCCCCAGACGGGGTCGGCTCCCCAGAACACTGGCGGGGGGCTGGCTGCCGCCTCCTTGTGTGCATGTGAGGGTGAGGGCAGAGGGTGGGGCCCCGGGGGCTCTGTGGAGACCATCCGGTCAGTCTTTCCCACTGAGCCGCCCCGCCTCGCTTTCATTTAATTAGGACGACACTTAATCCCCTGGGCAATGGGTCTGCGCCCGCCTGGCGGGCCTCGCCGGCCCTGGTGGGAGCCTGTGACTCGTGGCCCCCAGACCCCAGCCGGCTCTGCGGCTTCCTTGGCACTGAGGACTGGACCCGTCTGGAAGGACAGTGTCTCCATTCCTGGCCAGCCCGCTCTGGCCCCTGCCCCCGGGTGTCCTGCCCATCCTTTCCGCAGGCTGGAGGGCGAGCAGCGCGGCAGGGCCGGGCTCTGACCCCCATGGAAGAGCTCTGGCGAAGCGGGTCCCCCGCGCGGCCCCTCCCCGGAGCGGAGCCGGGCCCGCTGTACCGCCGCATGCGCCCCTGTCCAGAAGGCACGGCCGGCCTGGCCTCGGGGCCCAGTGCAGACGCAGGAGACATAAGCAGGATGTGGACGAAAGCCAGGCCACAGCAGCCTCGCTGGAAAGGGGAGACTTGAACCTCTTGGCGTGAGATTCTGCAGGGTCCAGGAGAAAGTGAAGACATGGAAATTCTAATTAACGCGCACGGGGCTGGTTTTGCTCAAGGATCTCCCGGCTGTCATGTGGCAGGAGGTCTGGCAGGCACAGGGAGGCGCCACGGTCACCTGGTGGGGCCGCAGCCCCCAGCCTCGCCGGCCTGCCCGCTCCCCGCTGCCCTGGCAGCCCCTGGCCTGGCCGCGGCCTCGCCATCGCGCGCTCGCTCCCCCAGCGGGGCAGGTGGCCGGAAGCACAGGCTGCATCTCCCCGGGACCCCCTCCGCCGACCGCCTCCAGGGGACTGCAGGCCTGGCCTCGCGCGGTCTAGCTCGGGGCTGCCCGTGCGCCTGGTGTGGCAGAATTCCTGGCAGGTCCCAGCTGGCGGGGCAGCTTGGGGGAACTTCACGTGCAGGCTCCCCGGGCCTAGGGGCCTCACGCGACAGCCTGCCACCACAGCGGAGGGGTCCCCTGAAGGGGCCTGTGTCTTGCCCCACCTCCTCGAGAGGCTGGCAGGCACTGCCTGCTTTGGGGAGGGGGCAGCAAGCCTGGCGCCCCTTCAGTCTGAGGCTCTAGGAGCACCAGGGAGGCCGAGGGGAGCAGCCAGACAGTTGGCCACAGGTGTGGAGGGCCAGGGAGGAAGACACACCACCAGGCTGGGCCGCACTCAGCCCCAGGGAGCTCATGGGCAGGGCCCGGGGAGCCGGAGGAGGGGCAAGGGTGACCTGGCAGATTTTGGGGGCGGGGGGTCGCGGCGGACAAGTACCTGGCAGTTGCGGGTCAGTGATAAGGGCGATGCACATGGGGCCTCCCCTGCCCTGCCGTCCACTGAGTGACCTCAGTGGGCAGAAGGCAATAGAGGGCAGGAGCCCAGGAAGTTCTCTGGGCTCCTATGGGGGTGCAGAGGAAAGCTCCCCAGTCCTCACACTTGGCCTCAGCTCCCAGTCTCTACGCTGTCCTCACCCGGCACCCTGGCCTGGGCTCGGGGAGGGGGCCGGTGGAGGAGCTGCAGGCTGAGGGCCCCATCAGGCTGGACAGTCAGCCTGAAAGGCATACCGGGCTGTGACCCGCACCGGAGCCATGTGAAGGCCGGGCTGCATGGGCACTGGGCCGAACCACAGTGTCAGGAGGCCGAAGCTACGGCCTCCCACCACTGCCAGTCACACCTGAGTGGCCACAGGGCTGGCCCCAGCCCTCCCCGGCCAGCAGGCCCCGGAAGAGCGCTTCGCCCAACCCCAGGGGCCTTCCCATCATCCAGGCTGCAGTGACCTCACCTCCCAGGGGCCCTGCGGGTGGGAGAGCTTGAGATGGAAACAAAATGTGTATTTATGCTTTTAATTTGAATTCTGGAACTGGCCCAACCTGGTAATACATTTAACATCAGTAACGTGCTGAAGAAAAATGGATCTGTTTCTCAGAAACTGTCCCACTCACTGCGAGACCCCTTCCCCATCCCTGTCCCTGCGCCCAGGACCCACAGGCTGGGGACCCCTGGGCTGGGCTGCCTGCAGAGTCACACGTGTCCCCAGAGCCGAGGGTAAGTGCAGACGCCAAACCCGGGCGAAGGACCGCTGCCCGGTGTGGGCAGAGTTCTGGCTGTGCCCCACCACGCAGTGGGCCATCACGGAACAGACGAGGCCATCAGTCACCTGCTGTGCCGGCCGGGGGGCTCTGTCCAGCCTGGAGCTCTTGGAGAGGCGCTGACACTCCCTGTCACCTGTCCCCCCCCCCAGGCCTGAGGGCAGACACTCGGATCCCTGCTGTCTCACCTGACCGTCCCACAGACCCCTCCCGAGCCCCACACCTGGGCTCCTTCCCTGGCTCTCGTCCCTGCTCCTGGAAGGAAGGGCAGGAGGTGGCTGAGCGCCTGACGACGCAGCTGTCCGGCTGGGCTGCCTCCTGAGCGCCAGGCGGTGGGCAGCTTGTCCGGAAGCGTGGAGCGAGCCGAAGCCAGTGGACCTCCCGCCCTGCACGGGGCACCTGCAGAGTTGCCCCTCAGCCTCCTCCACCTCCCTGGGGCCACCTGTCCAGCTGGATGGGCAGTGGCAACAGCCCCGTCTTCCCGGGCCGGCTCCTATGTGCACAGGGCCAAGGCAGAGTGCGAGGGACGCTGGGTGGGGTCCGCCGCATGGGTCGGGGCCTGGCCATCCTCATGTTGAGCGGGCGCTGTCGCCTGTGCCTCCCGCGCGTGACACCAGCTACAAGGCTCCAGCGTCCCTGACTTCCCCCAGGTCTCACTGCCTCCGGCGCCCACCCCTCTGCGCCAGCCCCAGACCGGGCGGCCTGTCCGGCATATCCAGGTTGGCTCTGGACTACGGGCAGGAGTCCCCACTTCCCACTGGCTGGCTGGCTCCTCTGCGTGCCAGGCTCTTCTCCCTCAGCCCTGCCAACCACAGGCGCTGCCAACCTGCCTGGGAAGACGGCTGGCGAGTCGTGACTGACCACGCCACCCACCCCGCCCCCCTGCCTTCTGCTCCGTCTCTGGGAGGCCTGAGACCGTCTCCCAGCTCCTCGCAGCTCAGGACGAGGTCGTCAGCCCTCTGCATGAGACTCAGCCACCTGCACAGGTACCGGGGCGGGCAGGGTGCCCCTCCACCCCACACTCCGCAGGGGCCTGAGTGCCTCTGTGTGGTCACCCTTGCCACTGGGTGCCAGGTCGGGAGCACCATGTCTCAGGTCGCCGGGGAATCGCATAGGGGCTGGCGGTGCTGACGGCGGAGGCGGACGGGCGCGCGTCCAGGCTGCTGTGCCTCGGGGCAGGGCCAGTGGACGGCGTGGGGGTCAGCCGTTTTCTCCACCTGAAGGCAGCCCTGAGGACAGCACTGGCAGCAGCGCATGGCCGGGACTCAGGCTGGCATTCGGCGGAGAGGTGCCCGGAAGGAGTCGGGAGAGTCCGCTGCGGGAGGGGCGGGGAGGAAAGCCACCTTCTAGGACGGACACTCAGAGCACAGCAACAAGTGGAGAATGGTCGGTCTGGCTTTCCCACGTCAGAACAAGAGGATGGTGTTCCCAGACGCAGCGGGGGTGCCCTGCGCGCCTCCTGCCGGGTGCCGGCGGTGGGGCCAGCCTGGCAGGCGGTGGCACGCGTCCTGGGCAGGTGCGGCCCCAGGCCCTCGCTCGGCTTCCGGAAGCCCCGCCCCCGGCCCGTCACGGCAGACTCACTGCGACACGTGGGTGATGGGGGTCAGCAGCGTCTCGCCTTCCAGGTCCAGGTCCTCCGCAAAGCTGTTGGTCCTCATGAAGTGGGGTGTGCCGACTTCCAGCAGCGTGGGGCTCTTCTTCACTGAGGGCGGAAGGGGCGGAAGTTAACGGGGAGCCCGGGGCTGGCTGGAGCAGAGCCCAGGCACCCTGGCCCGTGTCCCTGTTGTGGGACAGTGGCGACCGAGCCTCCCGCCAAGGGTGAGCACTCTACTCGTGGGGCCGGAGCCCCGGCTGGCGTCGAGGGTCTGGTTGGGCGTTAAGCGGCCCCCGGCCCGAGGCCTCGGTGGTCATGAAAGGCCAGCGCACGGAGTGGCGACTGCTGGGCCTCTCCCAGTTCACACCTGACCTGCAAGTCAGAATAAGATGGGTGACAGCACAGGACACTGACTCCCACCTCCCTCGAGGCTGTCACTCTGATGTCGTCGACAGTGCGTCTACCCTCGGGGACACGGTTGGCAGGACCCCGGCCCATGGGAGCCTCCGACGCAGGAGGGAGGGGCAGCCACCCCATCACCCGCTCCCCCGGGAGCCCGGGACCGCCGCACCTGGAGTCATGGCAGATCCCGGGCTCACCCTCGGCACTTGATTCCGGCACCCAGGCCCAACCAACTGAGGAGAGCCGGCCCGGTTCCCAACTGGGCTTGCTCTTGCTTCGTGTACAGTTTCAAAATGACGAGTGCCCAGCATCAGGAAGGCTGTCGTCCCCAGGTCACTGTGTGAGCTGCCACGGGTCCCAGGCCCATCCGTCAGCTCCTCAACATCGGGTGGGACTCACCCCTCCCCAGAATGGCAACTCCGGCCCTGCGCCGGGCCCGGGCTCATCCCCTTTCCTACGGGTGTGGGCCTGGCGCTGCCGAGCGTGGCTGGAGGCCGGGAGGCAGTCGCGCTCCCTCGAAGCCGAGCGCCGCATAGCAGGGCCCGGTGGTCACGGGCTTGTCCTGCCTGTCTAGACCCTGTGTTCGTGTCTGCCCGTCAGCCTGCAGCATGTCAGCCCCCCGGCATATGAGGCACACCTTTCCAGTCTCTGCTGCTTCACCTCAACGCGGGTGGTTTTTTTAATCCCAGAAAACACTGGGCTTTAACGTGACATTAGCTTCCTCTGTGAAAATGGCTTTCCCATCCCAAAGCCACACACCATCCCCCGATGTCTTTGGAAGGTCCCCGTAGGGCAGCTTAAGTGCGGGTCCCTGGCTGATCCTGACAAGTGGAGCATGGAAACCTGAGTGGTACCTGGTACCAGGCCGTCTCACTTCAAAGGACCAAAGGAAAACAAACTGTAAGAGAGCTTGATGAAAACACAGGAGAAGATCTCAGGGCCTTGTATTTGGAATGAGTTTTGAAGTTTGACATCAAAAGCTTAACCTGTAAAGGAAAACACCCCCAACTGTTGGGCTTTTCAAGATGGAAAAGTGCTCGCTCTGCAGAGACGCTGATAAGCACAGAAGACCTGCTCGCGGCTTACACGTTACCTGTGTGGCAGAGGCCTTGGCCCGGGTCTGGCGGGCGCCCGCAGCGTGACGACGACAGCGCGCCCGGCCCGGCGGAGGAAAGCCTCGTGCCCGGCGCGGGCAGAGGCAGCTCGACCTGCAGCCGCCGTGCTCCGAGCTGTGTGCAGCCCGCCTTCTGCCTTCCTGAAGGTGGCTAAAGACCAAACGCAAGTCCCAGCCTGGCAGCATCCAGCACTCGGGAGGAGGCAGAGGCCTGGGATGCCCCGCAGATGGTGCGAGGGCAGGCACGGGGGCAGCCCCGCTGGGAAGAGCTGGCGGTTTCTGATGAAGCGAGACCCCTGGTCCCTGGCAGATTGTCACCCGAGGGAACTGGAAACCTACGTTCACAAAACCCTGTCCATAAGCACGTACGGCCCCTTCACGCACAACTGACAGAACCTGGAAACAACCAAGATGCGCAGTTGGTGAATGGCTAAGCGGCCGTGTCAGGCTGCATGCCGCCTGCCACCCAGGGCCCGAGCCGAGGGCGCCTGTGGTGATGTGAGATGGCCCCGTGCATCCTGCTGAGCAGTGAAACGGGCCAGATGCAGGAGGCCCCATGTTTTATGTAGGCTTGTTTACACGGCCTCGTCGAATAGACACAACCGCGCGACACAAAGCGGAGCACTGGCTGGGGGCCAGGGGCGCTGGGCTTCAAGCGGGATTCCCCCGGGGACCTGCAGGCTGGGGCGCTGCTGTGGCGGCAGGGCCACGAGCGGTCTGACTCCAGGAGGACACTTTGCCACCAGCAAACGACCAGATCAGCGGGCCTGGTGAAGGCCCTCAGATGGAAGGCGTTTGCATCAGAGGTTGGTGTCACGAACGCGTCACAGCCCCCAGGAGGGGAAGGGGACTGGCCCCCGGGATCCCGGCGACGCTCTGGACGGGACATCGTCAGGCAGACGCAACAACCTCCTACGCGGTGTTCTAGCGGGTCATGTGTTTCTCATGGGCGTCCAGTGAACGCGTCGCAGAGACGGGTGCGAGCTCCGTCAGGGACAGTGACAGCGGGAGGGGCGGGGTGGGCAGACGACCATGGTCGCAGAAGTGCCGGGGTGACTGGCCTCAGACAGACACCAGTGAGCCAGTGGCATGTCCATCTCGTCTACCTGCTGAGAGGCCCACGGAGTGACGAGGACTCCGGTGCCCGGGCTGTGTCCGGAGAACCATCGTCCTCCGTGGGCGTGGGCTCCGGCTGAAGGGAGTTGCAGCGCGGGGCCGAGAACGGGGTGAGCCAGGGCGCTGGGTGCAGGACGGGAAGAAAGGCTCATGTTGGCCCAAGTCGGGGCGGCCAGCAGGGGCTCGCAGCCCATGGGACAGGTTCCAGCCCAGATATCAAGTCATCAGACGGGAGCCTTGCTCAGAACGGAACCTCCCTGACCTGTCCTGAGAGATTCCCGAGGAGCTAGGGGCGCAGGACAAATCCTTTTTAATAGAATTCCCGGTCGTAAAGGTCGACGGCGTAGGACCAAGACACCGCCACTGGGGCATGAAGTGACAGCGCTGCCCCCGCGGAGGGATGCCCAGTTCGTGGGTGAAGCATCCAGGGGAAGCTCCGAGTGTCCCCGCACAGAGTCGCTCGCCGCCATGCGGCGCTAATGTGTCCCCAGATCTGTGTGACTTCTCCCTACGGGACGTGGGTGTGGGCTGGATCACCGGCGGCAGAAGGGACTGTAACCTGATGGAGAGACCTGACCTTCCCCGGGGGGCTCGAGGGGATGGCACCGGTGATGAACCAGGGTGACACCACATGACCTGGCGGGACTCAATGAGGGGACCTACCGCTTTGGTTTTCTTCCCCCAGACCCACAGCCTCGTCCTGAGAAAGTACCAGACAAACCCGAACGGGGGCCGCTGGCACCTGACCGGGTAGTGTCCACACAAAGCCGCGAGAACAAGGGCTCAGGCGGTCACCGGCGGACTAAGTGACAGGCGCGTCCTGGAATGGACGAAGTTGCGGGATCCCCTTGGCCTGCGGTCTGGCGCCGCCCTGGATGTCGCGCACCAAGGGCCAGCCAGGGCCAGCAGGAGGCGCGGACGCTCTCCTGACAGGCCGGCAGCACGAGGGCCGGGACGCCACACCAGGGACGCTCGCTGAGACTCGGCCGGCCTGCCCGTGGGGCCAGGGGTGTTCAGGGACCGGCCACGTGGGACCATCACTGGACCCTCCGCTCACACCACACACCACTGGCTTCCAGGCGCCTAAAGGTGAAAAGCGTAGCACAACGCCTTGGTGGCCCTGAGGTCTGGAAACGCTCTCTAGAACTTAACAGCCATAACCGTAAAGGACAAGACCGACAAACGTGACATTAAAATGAGGACCCCATCACCAAGGACACCTTCGATGTGAAGAGGCAGCCGCAGGGCAGAGCCCACCCCCCAGACTTGGGGACGCCCCTCCGACGGACGCCAGGCGGCCGGGTGGGGGTGCAGAAGGTGTGGCCCCAGCACCCGCTCTGCTCCCAGCAGGAAGCGGCGCAGACAGGACTCGCCCGCGGCCCCCAGAGGCGCTCCGCCCGCGGTGCTCGGCCGGGAAGCGCGCTCGCGGGCCTGCAGGTCTGGAACCTGGCGGAACATTCGCCGCCCCCATTGCGGAGACTCGGGGCTGAGATTCAAGCACCCTGGGTGATATTATCCAGCTGTCAAGTGACAGCTAACCTCGCGTCCAGGATTCGAATGTTCTCTCAAAAAAAAAGGAAGGGAAAGGAACACAAATACATATTTTTCTGTCTGCATCACTTGTGTACAGAAGGAAGCAGCGAGGGGCAGAGGCTGGAAAGTGGGGGTGCCTCCCCACCCCCCGTGACGACAGTGCCGTCTCAAGCCTTCAGGCCACGGAGCGCCACCGGGCCCCAGGCAGGCCCAGCTGGTGCTGAGGAAATTCAACGTGCGTGTCAGTTGGCTGCCTGTGGGGAGGCTGGCGCCTGCCAGGGAGAGTGTCTGCTGAGTTTACCCAGGGTCTTGGCAGGGGGCACAGAGGGCGCCCTCCACAGGGCTGTTCTAAATCAAGAAAGGGCGCCCCTCTGGCCCGCTCCTGTGTTGGGGCTGCGGGTGGGCCCCCCAGCGTGTGGGCAGCAGGCACCCAGGGCCGCAGACCACTCCACCCCGTCGGCAGCCCAGCCAGGGCAGGACGCAGAGCGGGAGGGAATCCCAGCAGACGCGGCGGCAGGCTGCCCCCTGCAGGCAAGGGCGGGGCAGGCGCTCCGTCCAGGAGGCCGGCCTCCCGGGAGCCTGCAGACGGACACTGCAGGCAGGCTGGGCCCTGGTGGACACCCGGCGCCGGAGAGGGTTCGCCGGGGACCAGTCCCGACTGCCGGGCCCGGCGACAAGGCAGTCCCATCGACGGCACAGGCCCAGCTTCGGCTTGGTCATTCTTTGGCTGCCTCTGTTCTGTCAAGGCCAGACTGTGGGCCTGAGTTTTCGGGGCAGGACCGAACAGTTTTGTTTTCTAGGAAAATGGGAGGTCAGGGATGGCTTGTGCTGCCCCTGGCGTGGCGACTCCCACAGCTGGTGACCTGGCTGCCAGGCCGCCCTCTCCGGACCGGGGCCCAGCAGCACCGCCTCTCCCAGCGCCTGCGGCCCCGCGGCCTCGCTCAGCAGGGCGACTTGACGTTTCTGCTCCACGTATGGGCAGAGCGAGGCTGGACGGAAGTCGACTGGGGCGCTGGCTGTGTGCTGTGTGTGAGAAGCCGGTGACTCCCTGTCCTTCCTTATCGCGTTCGTGTTCGCTATTTTGGACGCCTCCCAAGTCAGGACAGCAGTTCTGGACGACGGCCATATCTGTGCCTCGTCCTCTGCCCCGAAGGCCTGTGCCTCGTGGAACTGCCAGCATGTGTGGGAGCGGCCTTCGTCCCTCCCCCAGGCCTGGACTCCCCGCAGCCACGCAGACCCGTCCTCTGTGTAGCCCCTCCTGCCCCCGGGGCACCGGGGCCCCTTCGCCGGCTCCCGTCCCGGCCTCACTGCAGCCCCCCGTCGCCTGCCCCGCGGCCCCGCCCTGGGGAATCGGCCCCGAAAACTCAGGCCCACAGTCTGACCACGAGCACCCTGCCAGACCCCCTGGGAGGACCCCAGGTCTTTGCAGAGCCCCCCACCCCGTGGTGGAGACTGGTCCAGGTCCCGGGTCTGTGCTGGCTTCCCAACGCGCAACGTCGCCTTTCACGTGAGGACTTTCCCCGCGAGGACGCGGCATAGGCCCGGTCCCCGAGCGGGTGGACCCGGCGAGGACAGGGGCTGCTCCTGCCCGCCCCCACGAAACCCCCTCCCGCGGACTCGCCAAAGCCTGCAGACCCCGCACCGCGAACCAGAGCCTTCCCCACGGCATCCGGACAGCTGCAGCCAGGCCCTGCGTGACATCGCTGAGCCGAGACCCCGGGCCCGTGCCAGCTGCCATGCCCGGCTCACAGACCGCGAGCCAGCACGGCCGCGCCGCCACCTGTGTCTCCACTCAGAGGCGAGAAGTCAGGGGCACAGAGAGCAAGTGTAAAGCCCATTCCCACAACAGCTGCCAGGGACAGGGCAAGGGGGAGTGAAATGTATATTCACAGCTGGCACCCAGTTCCGCTTAGGAAAATACCTTGCTTGAGTGGACACCTGTTGTTTTCGCCAGCAGCCGGGCCTGGCTTCTGGGAACTGCCTCTGGAACCTTCCGTCGGGGGCTGCTGCTTCCCCCTCCCCGCCGACGGGGCTCAGGCGCCCAGGCTGTCCCAGGGGGCTCCTCGCGGGCACAGGAGCGGCTCTGAAGACGGCTGGCTTCTCGCCGAGGGCCCGCGGGCGTCTGGCCTCTTTCTGTGGGACGGCTGAGCTCCTGGCCATGTTGTCTTGTCCGCCTGGGAAAGTGGCGGCCTGTGGATGCCGCCTCCCAGGGCCAGTGAGTGGGAGCAGCAGCGGGGACCCGGCAGGTGGGGGCACCGTAGAGAGGGGAGCGTGACCAAGCAGGTGACACCATCCCCGCCCCGGCGTCCAGCTGTCTGAAGCAGCTGGCTCCAGACGTGGGGGTCAGAAAGTGTCCCCTCCTCAAGCTACTGTGACTGAGGCTTCCTTCGCCTGTTACCAGGAGACTCCGGGCACGTGTGTGATGGGCAGGGGCACAGTGGCAGGAGCGCTGCGAAGGGCCCCTCAAGCCGGGCTTTCCTGCTGTGGCCGGCCGTCCCCCCGGTGACACCGATCCTTCCGTGCCCTAGTGCGAGAGGGTGTGCACTGCTCTGGGTCTCAAGCCATGTCAGTGGTGTGCAGAATCGATCTGAGAGGAGCAGGACAGTGACAGGGTCAAGGGCCACGTCGGGACTCCTGGCGCATGCGGGGAACACGGCTCCCGCCACCTCGGATGCTGCGGGCACCGAGCTCCGCCTGCCCAAGAGGCCTGGGGACGAGCAGCGGCAGGGGAAGCCCCGGGGGAGCACGCGGACAGGGCGACGGCCGCCCCCACGCTCCGGGGCGTCACTGTCCCGCGTCCGCAGCCCCAGGAAACGTGAATGTGCGAAGGCCTCTGGGTTGAGCGCAGTCTCCTCCAAGAGCTGAGCTCATAGGACATTCCCGAGAAACCTCTGGAGAGGTGGGGAGGGAAGGTTCTGGAGGTCTTTGGACGAAGAAAACAAAAAAGTGGCCTTGATTTTCAAGGAGAAATTACAGAGGAAGAAAAAAATGTCTGTAATCTAATTAAGAGCGATCTCTTCACCTTCATCACGGCACCGCGGAAATGTGCCAGCTCTGAGCTTCACACAATAATCAAAGCAATTAGCGAGGAGCAGCTTGGAAACCGGTGCAGATGTTCTCAGAATGTTTAATGGGGAAATGACTCGCAGGCCTCCTTCTCCGCATCCGGCTCCAGGCCCCGGCTACCAGGTCCAGACATCTGCTGGGCCCCACCCCCAGGCCCCGAGGGCGCAGCTTGAGAAACACAGGTCCCTTCCCAGGCTGCCCCCGGCCCGGCCAGATCCGGGGCTGAGAGGCTCCCATGGCCCCTCAGCCGGGCCTGGACACAGTCAGAGCCACCCCAGAGCCGGGGGAGGCTTAGCGTCAAAACTATGTTAACAACTGATGTCAAAAATAATCAACTCAGCCCGGCTCCCCCACTCCGCTGGGAGGCAGGGCGCGGGCCAGGGGCCTGCGGGGAGCTCTGGGCTCAGACTGCCCACCCCCACCTCGCAAAGGCCACCTCCCGAGAAGACAGTGTCACTGCTCTCGGGTGACCCCAGGGGTCCCGTTTCAGTGTGGCTGGGTTCTCACGGGCCCAAGAGTCGGACTGGTGGAACGTGAGGCGTTTCCCGTCATTAGAGAAAACACGGTGACAAGAAGTCCTGCCTCCCCAGGAGGCGGCCACTTGCAGGGACGGGGTTGATGTGAACTGGCTGAAACCCGGTTGGTTAGGTCAGGCCTTGGGCTCCCGGGGGCCCTGCTGTGCTCAAGGACACGGGCTGCGCAGGGGCCCCACGCAGGTGCCCTCAGCACTCACGTTCCACACGCACCAGAGGTTTCCTAATGCAAACCTGCCAGATGCTTTGCAGAGCGGTCTCTGACCTCAGGGGCCTGCATCCAGGGCGGGGCGGGTGGCGGCGCAGGCCAGGAGTGACGCAGATCGGGCTCCGTCTGGAGCAGCCCTCAGCGCCGGGAGGTCAACATCCCGGCCCGGTGCTGCTGGGCCACCCTCCCGTGCCCTGTGGCTGCCCAGCCGACTACGAGCCTCTGCATCCCGGGGCTCCGTGTCCAGCGAGTGGACGGTGACTGTGACAGGAAGCGCAGGAGCATTTCGCGTGGGGGAGCAGCCAGGTCCCCCAGACGGCGAGCTCCGGGCGGCGGGGAGGGGGCAGGCAGGGAAGTGGACGCTCAGGCGGTAAAATGGTGGCAGCCTGGACCGGGCTGGGGGTCGCTGGGGACAAAGCGGGGAGCAGGCAGAGTCCGGAAGCGGGGCAGACGTGCTGGGGGCTTCGACTGAGGCAGCGACAAGTGTGTGAAAGACTCCAGCAGCTGCAGAGGGCGGCCCGCTGCTCCCATTGCCCCGTGTTTCCAGTCTGCCCACTTGCTCTCCCCAGAGACACAAAGCTGGGCGCGCAGGGGACAGCACACGCCAGCCAGGCCCGCAGCTCCCACAGGCGGCGACGGACTTCCAGCCGCCTGGGCAGGACAGGGGACTGGACTTCAAAAGCACATCGCCTGCCAGCCTGTACCCCGGAGGGAGTCGGGGCGGGGAGCGTGGGCGCACCTCACAAAGGGAATCAGTGGCCCCAGCAGATGGGGAAGACAGGTCTGAGGGCCCCTCCTTTCACAGACGCCCTGAACAGCAAGATGGGGGTCAAAGCAGCTTGGTCAGGCTCTAGAAAACCAGAGCAACACCAAACCAAGCGACACAAGGCTTAGCCCAGTGGAACGGTGTCCTGGCCATACCTTCCACACACACACTGGCCTTGGGGACGGCAGCCCACGCTCCAGGGTGGGACCTCCTGTTCTGGGAAGCGCACACCTTACTTTCCCTGAGCGCTTTATTCCTGACTGTCTGGGGCTGCTACCTCTGTGTCCTCGCCCTCAGAAGCCCAAGAGAGACACACCTGGCGGGCGCCCCTTGAAACTCTGCAAGGGAGGCAGAGCCCCGGCGAGGCGACCGTCGGGGCGGCCGGCCGGCCACTGAGGTGAGGCGGGCAGCCGTGACGTTTCCTTGGCAAGGGAGGTGCTTCAGACACCCGTGAGTCCTGCAGAACCGGGGACAGCCGAGAACACATGCAGGGAACAGCGTGTGCTCGGAAAGGCCCGAGAACACACACACGGCACCTTCACTGCTGGGCGCCTGGGCCAGGGAGCCCGGCCAGGCAGACGTGTGAATGCCCACGGTCCCCGGGGACACTGCAGCGGGGCAGTTCTTTTCCCATCCCTTTCCCTGTCTGTCCTGACTCCTAGCAGCAAGGAAAACTGTCCGGACACCGGCTGAAGGAACAGAGAGGATGCACGACACTGTGAATTCGGGTTTCACCAAAAGCGTGGAATTCACACACACACACACACACACACACACACCCCAGAAAAACAGCCAAACAACAACAAAAGCATCTACAGCCGGAAAAATCCTGAGAAGGGGAAAGAACAGGACACCCTGAGTTCTACATTTACTATAAAATATATCCAATTTTCAGTAACATTTTGAAGCACGTGCAGGAGCAAGACGTGCAGAAGAACAAAAGTTCTCTGAGGAAGAACAGACATGGAACTTACTGGACACAGACCTAAGGGCACTGCTCTGCAGTCACACAGGCGCCACGTAAAGACGCCATGCAAAGAACTCTGAACAAAAAGATGATCGAAACCGAGACAGACGCTACGAGGGGACCTGCGTCTGGAGTGGAGCAGCCGGTGGAAGGCTCGCCGTGGAGCTGGCGGGCACACTGGCGCGGGCAGAAGGAAGACGGGAGGACGCACGAGCTGACTGAAGAGAGGCTGCCTGAAATGATCTGGACTGATCAGGAAAAGAATGAACAGCTACTGGGGGGCCAGGGCCCCCACCAAGCATACCACGTGCCGTCGTGGGGGTCCCAGAAGGAGAGGCGAGAAAGGGGCTGGGGAAGACGGAGCCTCGCTTTCCCGCGTTTAACGAAAGGTGCCCTTCTGTGCCTGCAAGAGGCTCAGTGAACATCCAGAACCTCATAACCAGGTTGGTGAAAGATGAAATAAATTGTGAAAGCAGGAGAGAAGTTATTTGTCACACACAGGGACACTCAGTAAGATCAACAAGCGATTTCTCAACAACATGGAGGTCAGAAGGGAGTGGGGTGACATCGCTAAAGAAAAACTATGAGTCAAGAATTCTATATCTAGCAAAATTATCTTCCACAATCAGGTGTGCACTAGGGCGTTTTCAGATAAACTAAAGCCCAGGGAATGTTTGGCTAGTGAGTCTGCTCTGTAAGAAATGCAGAGAATATTTAGGGTAAAGTGAAAGAGCACCAGAAAGAAATTAAAGCCATACACAGAAATAAAAGAATTCCAGGTACTGTACACGTAAACATAAAGCCAGTGTCAGCATTATCTTTAGTTTGTAACTTACCTTTATCTCCCACAGACTTAAAACACAAATGCATGAAACAATAATTATACATTGAAGTTATTGGATGGACATATCACGTGTAAAGAAATCATTTGCGACAACATGAGGGGAACGAGCTACTGTCTAGATGCTGAATTCTATGCCACTGAAGTAGAGTTGGTATCAGTTTAAAGTAGATTTTCATAAGTTTAGCGTGTTAAGTGGAATCCTCTAAGGATCAGTCTATAACCACCACACAACTACCTAAAGACAGGCATACGAAACGGGCAGCAGTCATGATGCCACACCACCCAAAATCACTTACTAAGAAATTAGTGCAAGAGGCAATGAATGAAAATGAAACAGAAAAATAGCAAACTAGCAGAAGTCCCTCCTTATCACTAATTACTGTAACTGTAAGTGAATTAAATTCTCCCATCAAATAAGATTATCCAATTTATTAAATACACGTGACTCATTTCAGATCC
The DNA here is from genome assembly GCA_004363575.1 of Solenodon paradoxus. Lineage (NCBI taxonomy): Eukaryota > Metazoa > Chordata > Mammalia > Eulipotyphla > Solenodontidae > Solenodon > Solenodon paradoxus. The sequence goes on along the minus strand of RJWH01004126.1, from coordinate 19,821 downwards.
AAAGGCACAGATCAAAAATAAAAAGATGGCAACTGATATTCTAGGCAAGTACTAACCATGGAGACTTCAGGTAGCCTTATGAATATCAGAAAAAAATGGATTTTAAGTAAAAAGATTATCACAGGAAATAAAGGACACACTATATTGAGCTCCACTAAATTCCTCAAGAAGATGTAACATTACAGATTCTCCTTTTTAAAAACCCAAGTATCTGAAGCAAACATGGACAGAGTTGGAGGGAGAAACTGGCCCACCCACAGTCTTCACTGGAAACTTTAATACCATCTCTGTAGAATGAAGAGAAGCAGAAGATCTTTAAGGAAACAGAAGACTTGAAAAACACTATAAGCCAGCTTGACCTAAGGAGTGCAGACAACGCCCCACCCAGGTACAGCACACACCCTTCTTCACTGCAAGGGAGTGTCTCCAGGGAAGATCTCACACGTCCGATCTCAGCAGGTTCAACACATTTTTTCAAAATTAAAACCAAGGCAACTTCTCCAGTCAAAATGGAATGAGGCTAGATTTCAAATATGGAAGGAAACCTGGATAATTAACATGCACGTGGAAATTAAACAACAAACTCTTTAGAAACTAACGGGGCAAACAGGCCGTCACAAAGGAAATGAGAGGTGAGATCCAAGATGGTGGACTGTGATGAGCTTGAGCTCATTTCTTCCCCAAAGACCCAACAAAACTACCCATTTAACAATGACAGCCTTTGAAAAAGAACAGGGACCAGCATCTCCACAAAGAGAAAGGACAGAACTCTTCAGAAACAGTAGGAAACAGTAGGAAAAGCTGGTCAGTCTCAGCGTTCACACCACAGGTGCTGAGACTGGGGACCATACAACAGCACCAGTGATATGGACATGCTCCCCTGGGCTGAAGGCCTGGCTACCTCAGTGGGTGCCCCATACCTGGGAACTAACCCACAAACACTTACAACTTGTCTTGGAATATACAGGGGCTTCCAGGAGAACAGCAGACCTCAAGGAAGCAAAGAACACAGAGGAGAGAAAAAGGAGACAATGTGTAAAGTGCCCACACACCTAACTGCAGAACTTTCATTTGCTGAACCCCAAACATAAGCACTGGAAAGACAGGGACAGCCTCCTCGTGAAGACAGATACTGCTGGGCACCCCTTGCCAGGACCCGCATCCATACGGCGTGGGTGCTGGGGCCGCCATGTTACAGGAAGGCCCGGGGAAAGTGCCCTGCCCACTGCCATCAGCACACTCTCTGAACAGTCTGTGCCTGTGGGTATAGTTCCCCTGGCTGCTGGGACAGGGACAGGAGCCAGGTTCACCCTCCCGGTACAAATAGCTAAGTGATTTCCTGCAAAGAATGTTCTATTTTCCAGCTCTTAGGAAAGCCCATCAGAGAGGCTCTATTGAAAGCAACTTTGCACCCACCTGAGCTACTTACTGCTAAACAGCTTTACACATCTGCCAGCTACTTGCTCCAGCTCCCACCCTGGGGCTGCTGCCCAGCTAGAGGAACCGGAGATTTTCACAGAGACGTATGTGCTTTTTTAGACCCAGTTCCCAACTCCCTCTCACCTAGTGGTTTCAGTGGGACCGCAGCCTGCTTGTGGCCTGGACCCACTCTCTTTCCTTGTGCCTTGGTCGCTCTGGAAGAAACCTCTGCATTTGCTACCTCAATTCCAACCCTGTCGGTGCAGCTCAGGCCCCAACTAACACGGGCTCTAGAGCTCTAACAATTCTGACTGGTACAGAGTCACACAACGAAAGAGCCCCGCGTTGTGGGCCCACACCCAGGCCTACACCATCAGCCTGATCCCCACAACAAGGTCATTGCCTCGGGGAGCCCTGACCCTTAGAAATAAACACAGAGTTCCCAACAGAATGAAGAGGCAGAGAAAAGACATATAAAAAGATGGACCAAAACAAAACTCAGGGGAAAACTGAATGCAACAGAATTAAGTAAACCACCTAAAGAAGGTTTTTAAAGCAGCAGTTTCAGTGATTCTCACTGAAATCAGGAGAACAATGGAGGAACACAGAGAAACTTCAACAAAGACAGAAAATGGGGCCGTTCCAAAGTCATAGAACTAAGGAACACAACAGGGGCTCGACTGCAGCCCGGAAGAAGCCTCCAGCTGAATCAGTAGCTAGAAGATAGGGCAGTGGAATGCACCCAAGCATACCAGCAGAGAGAAAAAAAAAGACTGAAAGGAATTGAAGACAGCCTACTATACCCACGGGAAAACACCAAGAGAACATCTGTACAGGAATACCAGGAGGGGAAGCGACGGGGGGTGGGGGGCAAGTACCTTATTGGAGAAATAATAGCGGAGAATTTCCCTAACCTGAGGAAGGAACAGACCCCCAGATTCAAGCTCAAAGAGTTCCAAACAAAAGAAATTCAACCAAAAGGGAATAGGGTGGGTAGGGGCACATGGTGACAGAGCCCACTGGGCAGTGGGGAAGAATGCCTGGTGATGTGGTGGAGGGTAGGGTGTGTGGACATATATCTAAGAAATGGGGAGCCTATGCATAGGAAATGATTTTAATTTGTAGAATAATTACAATAAAATACATTAAAAAAAAAAAAACTCAAGCAGAACTACACCAAGACACATCGTTATTAAAATGACAGAATTCAAAGATAGAGATTTCTAAAAGCAGCTAAAGGAAAATGAGTTACATACAAAGGAGCCCGCATAAGATGGTGGATTTCTCAGCAGAAACTTTACAGAGCAGAAGGGAGTAAAAGGATCTATTCTAAGTGCTGAAAGGAAAGAATTTCTAACCAAGGATATTCTGCCCTGCTAGATGATCACTTAGAATTGAAGGAATGATGAAAAACTTTACAAACACAAATTAAAGGAATTCATCACAATTAAACCTGACTTACGAGAAATATCAAAGGAATGTCTATAAAATGGAATGAAATCTCACTCAGAAGAGGCAAGATGTAAAAGATAAAGTGTGGGGAGGAGGAGGGTAAATATATGAACTGCTAGAATGAGCTTGGGACTAACTTTCAAAAATAGTTAAATACCAGGAAAACTTCAAAACATAAATGCATTTAAAAAAAAAAAAAGGAAAAGGAAACCAAACACAACATAATTGTTCTCAAACACACAAGAATAAGAGAACAAAGGTACAGTTTACAACAACACCCAGAAAACATAGCAACGTGGAAATAAACAGTTATATGTCAATAATCACTGTAAATGTCAGTGGAATGAACTCACCAATCAAAAGGCATAGAGTGGCTGAATGGATTAAAACACAGAACTTAATATTCTGATGCATACAGAAAACATCTCAATTCTAAAGACAATTGGGCTAAAAGGTTGGAAGATAATCATACAATCAAACAGTAACCTAAAAAAGGCAGATAGAGCCAGATTTACCTCAGATAAAATAAGTTTCAAACTAAAGAAGGTGCCAGAATACAAGGATGGGCATTACATAAGGGGTTAATTCAGTAAGGAGACAATACTCATTAATACGCATGCACCAGATGAGGGGTCATCAGCATAAAGTAAACGTTCACAACTACAGAGGGGCCTTGATAGCAACACTGTCATAGCAGGAGGCTTCAGCACCCTTCTTACAACAATGGACAGATCAACCAGGCAGAAAATGAATAGGGAAGCAGCATTGTTAAATGACAAATTAGACAGATGGGTTTAATAGACAGTTACCAAATACTTCACCCTACAACTGTCGAATTCAAGTTTTTGTCAAGTGTTCATGGAATGTTCTCAAGAAGGTACTGGGGAACAAAATGTGGCAGCAAACTTATGAAGACTGAAATCATCACAAGCACATTCTCTGATCACAATGGCATAAAACTAGAAATTAACCACAAAAAAGCAAGCTGAAAATCCCCAAATATGTGGAGGCTAAGAAACATGCTTCTGAATAACTTTTGGGTAAAAGAAAAACTCCAAGGAGAAATTTAAAAGTATTCAAAGACAAACGAGAATGAAGACAGGAGCGATGAGGACTTATGGGCACAGCAAAAACAGTGCTAACAGGTAAGTTTATAGAAATCCAGGCAGGAATTATGGGCACAGCAAAAACAGTGCTAACAGGTAAGTTTATAGAAATCCAGGCCGACCTCAAGAAATAAGAAAAATTGCAAATGAAAAATCAATCCTATACCTAAAAACAAGCAGAGAAAGAAGAACAATGGAAGCAAAAAGTAGTAGGGAGGAAGTAATAACAACCAGACCAGAAATAAATGAAATAGAAATTAAAAGACAATTCAGAAGGTCTATGAAATCAAAAGCTGTCCTCTGAAAAGCTACACAAAATTGACAGACCTGTGACTTGACCACTAAGAGAAAAAAGAAAATGCTAATAAATAAAATTAGAACTCAGAAACACAAAGCATCATAAGAGACTACTATGAACAGCCATACGCCAGTAAACTGGATAACACATGGGGAGAAATTCTTAGTCCCACATAAAACAGGGACAGAATGATACACCCTAACGTAACAAGGGTCATATCTGATAAAACCCGCAGCCAACATCATACTCAGTGGTGGAAAACAAGCATTTCCTCTAAGATCAGAAATAAGACAAAGCTGTCCACTCTCACCACTCCTATTAAAAATTGTATTGGAGATCTTACCCAGAGCACTGAGACAGAAAGAAATACAAGCAATACATATTGGAAAAGAAGTAAAACTATCACTATTTGCAGGTGACATGGCAATACACATAGAAAGCCCTAAAGACGCCACCAAAAATTGTCAAAACAAATAAGTACAGCAAAGTGGCAGGTCACGAAATGATTATATAAAACTTTGTATGCAATGAAACCAAAGACAATGAAACTAAGAAAACTATTCCATTTACAACAGAAGCAAAAGGAATCGATACCTTGGAATAAATGTAAAGGTGGTGAAAGACTTGTACAATGAGAACTACGGGACAGTGTTAAGAGGAGCAGGAAGCTACAGAGAGATGGCAAACTTTCATGTCATGGTTGGGAAGATTTAACATTAAATGGTCACCTTACCTAAAGCAATATACAGATTTACTGCACCCGCCATCAAAATTCCACTAGCATTTCTCAAGGGACTAGAACAATTTTTAAACATTCGTGTGGAGTCACAAAAAACGCATAGAGCCAGACCTATTACAAGCAAAAAGAAGAGAAGCAGAGGCATCGCTCTCCAAGATCTTGAGCTGTACTACAAGGCGACATGATCGAAATAGTGTGCTACTGGAGTAGTGACGGAGACACAGCCCAGGGGAAGAGACCTGAGTCGCCCGAACTGGACACCCATATAGGATTGATTTATGACAGAGGCGTTGAGGGAAGAGGATGCACAGAAGTCTCTTCGACAAATGACACTGGGAAAACAACAGTCACATGTTAAGAGAGTGAAGCTAGACCGTATCTACCACCACACACAAAAATTCATTCAGAATGGGTTCGACTCTATGTAAGGCCAGAGACCACAAAATACTTAGAAGAAAACAGACAGTGCCTTCCATGGCACCGACCCTAGTGCGCCTTTGGGGACTCAACTTCAGCAACAAGGGAAACGAACGGACAGCTCCGCCTACATCAAACTCAAAAGCTTCTAAAAGACACTATCACTAAAATGAAAGGCATCTTACAGAATGGGAGAAGCTATTTACCATCATAAGTCTGACAAGGGCTTACTCTCCAAATATATAAAAAACTCATAAAATCCAACAACAACAACAACAAAATAACAAACAACCCAATAAAAATGAGAATATCTGAATAGACATCTCTCCACAGAGGATCTACAGATGGCCAGCAGGCACATGGAAAAGGCCCTCCTCTCTTGCTATTAGGGAAATGTGAATTAAAATAACCATGAGCTATCACCTTATACCTGTGAGTATGGCCATTACTCCAAAGCCTGAAGACAAAAAAAGCTGGTGAGGATACGGAGAAGGGAATCCTGTGCTCTTTGTGGGAGTGTAAACTGACCAGACCATTGTGGAAGGCAGATTCCTAAAAAAAAATTGTGGATGAAGATTCTATATGCTCGATGACCCCAATTTTGGATAGTTACCTGAAAACATTGATTTGAAGAGATTTATGTATTCCCATGTTTACTGCAGAATTATTTATAATAGTTAAGAATCAGAAAAAAATCCAAGGGCCCATCAGTATATGATGGATAAAGAAGATGTGGTCTGTGTCTACCACAGAATACCACACAGCTCTAAAAAAGATGCGACCCCGACATCTGAAACATGGGTGCAACTAGAGGGATGATGCTGACTCGAGTAAATCTGAAGGAGAAAGACAAATGCTGGATCATCTCACTCATGTAGAAGATGAAGAAACAGCACATGTACGAATAGATGAAACAAAAAGCAATCCTTGGACACGGACAAGAGAACTGAGGTGACAGAGGGGCAGGGGGTGAAGACAGGAGCAGGAGGAGACAGCAGACAGTGGGGAGGGCTGATGGCAATGTGATGGTAGGGTGGGGAGTATTTTATGTCTGATGAATCTGCACATCTGAACTTAGATTGTTCTGTTAAACTTACTGACAAACAACAGAACCAAAAGAAGTTAGAAAACACTATTTGATCAATGAAAATGAAAACATAATGCACCCAAACTAAGCGATGTAGGGAACGCAGTGTTCAAAGAGAAAACTACAACTGCGAATCCCTGTTTTAAGAAAGGTCTCCACTAGCCTGCCTTTATACCTTGCGGAACTAGAACGATGAAAGTAATCTAAACCTAATGTAGCGGAAAAAAGAAAACAATGGATTTGAAAATGGGGAGGAAGGAAAGGGTCAAAATGAAAAGAAGCAAAAATGGGTTATTTTTGAAAAGATCAAAACGGACAAGCTTTTAGCTGGAATGACTAGGAAAAATGAGAGCTATACAAGTATATCAATTCACAGATAAAAGTGCAAGACCACACTCAACCTAAGACATTTAAAAAGTGAAAGAATCTGAACCAACAAATTTGATAGACTAGATGAAACGGACAGATTCTTAGAAACACAGAAAACTGACCCAAGAAGAAACAGGGATTCTGAACGGACTTCAGCAAAAAGCTTAGCTCAGCTACTAAAGATCTTCTAATGAGGGACGCCCAGGACCTAACAGCTTCACTGCTGAGTTACAGCAAACTTTTAAAGAATTAACTCCAGTCCTCCTCACACTCTAACAAAGAACAAGAGGAGACATTGTGCCAACTTTTACAAGGTCAGCGTTATCCAGATACCAAAGGCAGACAAATATGCCACAAAGATGACTAAATAGCAGTATCCCTTTTAGGTGCAGAAATCTTCAGCAAAATGCTAGCCGCATATTAAGAGGATTATACACCATGGCCCAGTAGGATTTCTTTCAGGAATGGACGGGTATTTCAACATAAGAAAAATCGGTGTAATCTCATTAGTGGAATCATCTCAACAGACACAGTAAGAGCAACTGACAAAATCCAAGAACCTTTCAGGATCAAAACACTCAAAAGTAGGAATGGAGGGGAATTTCCTCAACATGATAAAAAGCATGAGAAAGTAAACATCATAGTCAATCGTTAAAAAAACTGAAGACTTTTCCCCTAAAATTAAGGAGACAGGGATGCCTGTCAGCAGTGAGTCTCAACGAGGCTCGCGAGTTCCAGCGATTAGGCAGATAAATGAGAAGTATCCCAGTAGTAAAGGAAGGAGTGAAACTATCTTTCATTCACAGATGACATGACTGTATATACAGAAAATCCCAAAGAATCTGTAAAACTGCCTCTGCAACTCATAAACACGCTCTTTCAAGTTGTGTTCAACTCTGAGAAATCGTTTGTGTTTTTATATCAGCAATGAACAGTCTGAGAAGAAGAAAACTTTTCAATGCCATTTATGATTGCATGAAAAAGAATAAAGTATTTTGGAATAAATTTAACTATTTAACTAAGGAGGCAAAAGAATTCTATGTTAAAGATGGAAAACACTGTGGCCAGAAACCAAAGCCTCGAGAAGACAGAACAGCACCTAAGCCCTCGGCTGGAAGACGTCAGACGGTTGCAACGACAGTGACCAGGGAGCTACTGATTCAATGCAACCCCCGGTGGTTTTTGGCAGAAATGGAAATATGGACCCTAAAATTGATTTTGAAATTGAAGAGGCCTGAGTAGATAAAACAATATTGAAAAAGAACCAAGTTGGAAGACTGATGCTCCCAGTTCCAAAATGTCCACAGAGGACGACGCAGGCCGGTCCGGCGTCAGGGCAGACGCGGAGCAGCGTCCGCGGACGTCAAGCCGGTGCAGAGACCACGCCGTGGGGAGGGGACTTCCACACACGGTGCCGGAGCAACCAGAACGCCTCAGGCAGCCCTGCCTCAACCACGTACAAAGCAAGTTTTTCCAAGTGGCTAATACAGAAGTAAACAGCAGAGCTAAACCTGTAGGTCGTAGCAAACAGAGGTCAGTCTCCTCCACCTTGATTTGGCGTCGCGCTGTAAACACGCACAAACACTACTGTGGCTGCTGATGGCCACTACGCTCAAAAGGACTGAATTATGTGAATGTCACCTCCTTAAAAATGCATGCAGAGAACACATGAAAGAAGCATGCACAGAGTCACCCCCAGGAACAGAATGCCCGACTCGAAACACCGAATCAGAGACGGTGGGTCGGCGCAGATGGTCCACACGCAGCGCCGACAGAGGCCTCAGAGTAACTGGGTTACAGGCGGGAGCCTCAGAGAATGTCTTCTGGGCTCCTACTGACAGAGAAGGGCTCTCCCTCTGAGAAACATGCCAGTGCAGGTAAAGAGTGAAGAAGGGAAATTAAAGAAGGCTGCAGGAAGTGAGCAAAGATGAACAAGTCAGCCCCTTACCCTGCACCCCTGCCCCTCACCTGCCCCTGACCCTCGCCCTGCACCCATGTTCCTCACCTGCCCCTGCCCCGCAGTGGACACAAAAGCAATGCCTCAAGCAGGGCACTCCTAACAGAACAGGGCCTCCTGGAAGAGGGACCCTGACTGCTGAGCACAGAGGAACACAGCAGGCAGCCACACCCAGCCTGTGCTGCTGGAAGGAGAGTGGGCAGAGACACCTCTGCGAATAAAACTTCCCGTCACCCCACCACACAGTGAAAGAAACCGCGAGCATCCACTGCATTAGACGGCTTTGGTGTTTGGAGAGAGGCAGGCGGACCTGGAAGCGGGAACGAAAACGAGACCGCAAGGGGAAAACGCGCATGGCACCAAGGAAATTCACCTGGAAGAATTCTGAGATGTTTCCCAGTAAAATTACTGGACTTTTCAGAATAAAGAAATCCTCAGGGCCTCTAAGCAAAAAGACGGTAAGAGAATCAGCCTCTGTGGACGCACCGGGCAGCACACACATCCAGGCCACGGGGCAGCCTCTTCCCAAACGTAAAGGATTCTGTGCCGAGCTAGGCCACGCTTCCGTATCAAGGTGCTAGCAAAACGACTTCACGTGCGCGGGAGCTGGACAAACGTGCCCTTGCTGACCAGCTGACGAGGCTGCGTCTCATCCGGCCTGGACTTCAGCGGGGAGGCTCCACAAGGAGGTGCTGGCAGTTTGTCCTAGTTCTCGTCACAGAGCCAGGGACTCTGCCGGAGTCCGCTGAGTGGTGACATGTCAGCTCCGTGTGTCGGGACAAAACGTAAGACCTAGCACTGGAAGAGCGGGCGAGAACATGGGGAGCGCAGACTGCAGCGAGCGTGGCTGGTGGGGGCCGCAGAGAAGGCGCCAGCTACGTTCGGGACCGGCCCGGTGCACGCGAGCCAGTGAAAGGAGGGCTGAGAATCAGCCATTGGAAGGGAACCACTAGTGAATGCATATGAACATTCTTCAATACCAGAATAATTTATGAAAAAGCGAAGCAGACACACAATGGAGGAACAACACCAGTATGACATTATCCAGGCAGTAATTGCAAGATGTGATTCTGTAAAGGAATTGAGCTCAGACGTGTTCATAAATGTGAGTAAAAGTCATGCCTGTTACCAGAAAAATTCTTCAAATGGACTCATAAAGCAAGACCCAACTCGATGCCGTTGAAAAAAAAAAAAAAAAATCAGACAGCTAAGATTCTTTGATTGAAGTGGCTGAAAAGTTACAGTCACAGATAAAGATTTACCAGGCCTGCAGGAACACCCAGAGGGCAGGGGTCAGGCTGCTGCTATCAGAGGAAGCAGAGTTAAGGCTGGAAAAGCATGAAGACGCGGGTGATGGAAGCTGCCCAGAGCCCCGTGGCCACATGAAGTGACTGACTGTGACCAACGACTGCAGCAAAGACCTACTTGAAACCAACTCCCGGGTCCCAAAGAGAGACTTCCACTTGGGGACAGCAGAGCCCACCCCTCCGCTCTCACAGTCTGCTCAAGTGCACAAACAAAAACGCGGGGATATGAGGGGTTTGAACCATGTAACCCACCAGCCAGGCCTTTAAAACACCGTTGAATACTCTGTCACCCCCAAAGGTGTCCCCTTCCCAAGCACATATGTCTAACAGGGAACACACAGGTCACAAGTAAGGACACACAGGTGGGCCAATGCAAAAGCTAGAAAAAGCATGGTATCCAAAAGGAAGTGTGGGAAGGGACTAATGAGAAAAGCAGAAATAAACAAGGCAGCACGCAGTAAGAGAGCAGACTAAATAAAATCAGAATCCTGCTGATTTGAAAAAAAGAGAAAATAAATTTGTGCAGAGAGACAGGTAAACTCAGGAGCGAGGAAGCACAGGCATACAAAAGGAATGACGAGAGCTGTTGCGAAGGAAAGATGTAAATGTTTAAAGGACTGAAAGATGGCTGTATAATCTCTGTAAAACATTGCAAAACCCAGGTGAAACTGAGATGTCATTGCAAGAAACAGTTTACCTAAAACTGTCAGCAGAAATGGCTTCGACACAAATTTCCAGAAGAGAAACAGAAAAAGTGACCCAGGAACCACCTTGAAACGCTGGCAGCAGGTTTCAGAGGAATGTTCTAGAAAGCCTTTCAGAGGACAGAGAACAAAGGACAGTTTCCAAACACTTTTCATGAGCCCGAGTGGCACATCGCTGTTTGAGCCTGGAAACAACGTGAAAATAAAACACAGTCACTCGTGCTGCCAGCAAACTCAAGTGGCCCCATCTTAGCAGGTTTAGGAAGCAACGTGATTCCTTTCTAGAATTTGTCCCAAGTTCCTGGTGAAAACTTGCAAACAGACACACGGATAGGTGTCTCCTTGCTTCACCGCATGACTCTAGAAGAGGGCTGGCGTGAATCCCCTAGAAACGCAGCACAGGAAAGAGGCCTCCTCGCCGTGAAGCTGTTAGGCCCTTTGCACAGGAAACAAGAAAAACAAGCAAAATCAGAAAACGAGTCGTGGGAAGGAACATCCACAGGAGGCTCCTGGCTCTAACAGAAACCAAATTAAAAGATGGAAGGCGTGCAGGCTCACGCAGAGAAACACAGGCACCAGATAGGAAAGAAGGAAATGACTTTTGAAAAAAAGCCCTTAGTCTTCTGACGAGATTGCAAGTTTCCAAAAGAAGTGAGCCAGAGTTGACCTGCAATACCATTTTCCACTTATCAGATCCACAAACATGCAGACTGCCGTGGCCTGCTCCCCCGGGACCTGCGTGCAGACCGGTTACTCCCGGGCTGAGCACAAAATGGAGTCTCGCCACGTTGGGGCTCGACTATCGAACGGGCTGAAATGTGTGTTTCTGTTCAACGTAGTCAGTCCACCTCGTAGAGGTCACCTTGGGATGCGCTCCCATCATGTACAAAAGTGCCTCTAAGGGTATTCGGTGCAGCACCGGTGGTGATTACAAGGCACCAGAGACCAGCCAAAGCAGCGGCCACAGGACGGTCAGCATCGTGGCCACCCCACCCCTACCTTCACATGAAGAAGTGACCATTGAAACATCGGGGTGCATGAAACAGCCCTGGGGGTGTCTGCCAGGTGCCCAGGTGGCCTAGCGGTTTAAGCTGGGCGCAGCCCACAAACATCCCCAGGTCACTGGTTCAAGACCTGGGGACGGGGCGGCCACCACTGATGGACAGCTGAGTGAAACAGATGCTGCTCCCCACTCTCTGCCTGCCTGCTCCCCTTCGTTCCTGCTGCACCTCTCTGACAAGCACAAAGAAGGCTCTGAGCTCTGGAAAACTCCAGACACTGTCAAAGGGGACCAGAGAGGACCCATGTTGCCTCCTCCTGGAGGCCGGACGAGCCGGAGTCCAGCAGGAGGGCCTTGGCTGTTGCCTGCAGTGTGAACGCAGGGCTCGGCTCTCAAGACAGGAGGGCTCCGCAGACGGCAGAAGCTGCGCTCACTCGGACGCTGAAACAGCTTCTGACCTGCATGGCCGGGACACTAGCCAGTGTGGACCCAGGGCCGGTGGCAAGGAAGCCAGACTAGAAAGAAACAGGCAGCAGAGACAGCGGTGGCCACACACTGCAGGGGACAGAGGCCACAGCCCTGCAGGGTCAGCACAGGTGAGCCACCGAGAGTCCGCCGACACTGAGCAGCTGCGGCCGTCACCGTGCGAGGGGGGACCAGCTGCAGACTCCCGGCCTGCACGTGGACATCGCCTCACGTGACAGGTTCGAAAATGATGACATGCCATCAGCAGGGACTGGACGCCTGGCCCAGGCACAGTCCGGGGAGCTGATCTGCGAGGCCCGCGTGACAGCTGCGTGGGCCGACACCGGCAGGCAGCTGTGACGGGCACATTCAAAGGACTGGACAAATGAAGACTGTTCTGAAGGGTTACCAGTGGTAAGATAAACCCGATTTCAGGAGCTGGAAAGACAGGAAGTCCGATGGCAAATGGAGGGGAAACAGGTGTGTGCTGGCAGGAACCTGGGGAAGCTGTGGACTCAGAAGGTGACTCACTCTGAGGGGACACGGGCGGGAAGGGAGGGCGGGAGGCCGGCGGGACTCACTGGTATCAGCGGTGGGCACGGCGGCCCCGGGTGGGACGGGGAGCATCTTGCTTTCTCGTGCGATGCTTACTGGAACCCCCAGAATCACCAGAGACTGAGGAGAAACAGCTGACGCCGTAGACCCGTCCACCCAGCTGGGCCCCGGGACGGGGGCAGGAGCACGAGTCACAGGAGACAACAATGGCAGGTGGGGACCCTCCTGAGTCAACTCTCAGCCCTACGTGAACGGGGCGCCCAGGCCGCGGGTGCCCGAGCGCCTAGAACAGGCCCGGTCCCTGGAAACGGGGCGCCGTTCAGACCCCGGACACACGGGCCGACGGCAGAGGACGGGAGCGGGACGGAAAGCCGGATGACTAATCGGAGCTCAGATAAAGCAGACTGTGAAACGAACCAGGTTACCAGGACAGTAAGGGACGTTTATAATGATAAAGGGAGATGTACAAGCAAAACAAGGAAAACTCCCAAGAACGAAACATTATCTGCGTGTCCCAGGGAACCTACAATACACAAAACAACCGCCTTGAGGAGAAACACGGACCGTCTCACCGCAGATGGACAGTGTCAGCCACGTCTTTCCTGTCCCTGCTGGTGTCACCTGTGTGCTATCAGCTGGGTGTGGAGCGGGGCCAGCGCCCGAGGGGCATTTCTGAGTGACGTGTGGAGGGAGCCGCGGGCGGCGGGGCCTCACGGGGCGCAGCACCTCCCCGCAGGGCTGCGCTGAGAGCTGATCTGAGGGTCCACTCTCAGTGGGACGTCAGGGGACCAAAAAAGGGAGGCCGACTTCTGCCGCCATCAGCCGTGACGCAGTGTGACGCGGTGGCCTACATTTTCTGAGCCACATGGCTGGGGCCCCGGGGAAGCTGAGCGCACCTGTCCCCGGGCACCTGACCTGCTCCACCTCGGGAAGTGAACAGTCTGCTGTGAACGGCCCCCACGCACACGAGACCCGAGTCTCATCAGAACTCTGAAAGGCCCAGAGCTCGGTAAAATCATGCCCATGATATTATCGAGATGCCAAGGTGAACCCCTTTTTGGAACTACGTGACAGGACTGGAAAGACGTCACTATAAAAATGCTTCGGTGGGTGGGCCCCGGGGGAGGAGGGGTGGGTGCAGTCCCCGTGTGTCCCGAGGTCCGGGGTTCGCGTCCCAGGACTGGTGGGAACAACCAAGATGAACAACGAAAGGAGGTGCTTCCTCCTCTCCCTGCCTGCCTGTCTGCTCACCCATTCCTGCTGCACCTGTCCTGGAAAAAATGCTCTGGAGGATAAGCTAAGAAGGCACCAAAAACTCCCCAGCTTTGCCTCCAAGAGAAACAGCGAGCCGTCCTCCCTTGAAGCTGCATGGTGGGGAGCCCCACTGCATGGTGGTCAGGCCAGGGCGCCCCAGCAGTGTGGGCACAGGGGCTGCACTGAACGGGGCCCCCAAGTTGCTCCGCGGCTGTGCCACGAAGCCCGCTCCTCCCGCCCGCTTCTCGGACGCAAGTCTGCAGCAGGCCGGGTTATGTCTGAGCACAGACTCCGACGACACGGAACTTCAGGAGCCGCTCAACACCCCGGGAGAAGAATGGCAGCCCTCACAGTCCAGTAGGGACTGGCTCCTGCCAGCAGACCCTCCTTCATCGCGCTTTCGGGTGAGGCTGCAGCCCCAGCCGGCGCGGGACTGCAGCCCTGAGACGTTGGGCAGAGGCGGCCTGTAAATGGTGCCCTGAGTTCTGACCCACAGGAGCCGGGAGGTGATGCAAGCTTGCTCGTCTGAAGGCTGACATTTGAGGGGACGTGCAACAGAGCACGCTTCGGAGGGAAAGGGCACGTTCCTCCTCACAGAGGAGCGTGACGCGGAAGGAAGTGGGCTTCCAGTCCAACCACGGGCCCTGGAGACCACCGCACACATTTGTCAAATAATGAAGAGAATTGTCAACTGAATGCTGTAACCCAGCAAGAATGCTTTAGGAATGAAGGGACACAGGCATTTTCAGGTGAAGGCTACCAGCAGCGTTCGTTGCTAACACGTAAATAAGAGCAAAAAGTTCACTCTCTGATGTGGTGCTGAGAGAGGAGGAGACACCTGACAAGCGCCTTTCCACTGAGGGGGACGGGGACCGGGGGACGGGGACGAGGGGGACGGGGACGAGGGGGATGGGGACTAGGGGACGAGGGGGACAGGGACCGGGGGATGGGGACTAAGTGGAAGTAAATGACAGCAGCTTGAAGGGGTCACGCACAGGCACCAGAAGTTGACATCAGCCACACCCTTGTAATATCTGGGACACTGACTAAGAAAGCGACTTAATCGAGACCCCTGCAGACATCAGAGGGCAGTAAGGGAACGGATTCTCGGTGACGGTGATAAAACGTGCTGATGCCTCAGAAACACAGAGAACACGTCACCTCGTATGAAGCAGGCAGTTTTGTTTCTGTGCCTGTAATGACTTAAAAATTCCCGAGAAGGAAGATACGGGCCCCGGGGTGTCACCGGAGAACTTCCGAAGAAGGAGTAAGGAGAACGCCACACCATCCCTTCCAAACATAGAGGCTACTTTCCAGTTCTTTCACGAAGACAGACTTGCCCTGGTGACAAAACCAGACAAGGACTGTATGACAGAAGGAACACTGCAAGACCCCTCATGCGAAGGGATGGAGATTTCCTTTAAAAATATGAACAAATTCAAAACGTGTCAAAAGGGATGTACGCCGCAGCCAGTGGAGTTTGTTCCGGGCATGCAGACTGGTTTTGGATTCACAGTCATTCAGCCTAACTCCTCAGATTAATAGGCAGATAGTACAAAGCGTGCAATCAGATCCATGGATGCCAACATGCATTTGACAGAGTCCGATCCCTTTTCATGCTAAAAACTGAGAAAAAGTAGAAAGGGGACATCCTACATCTGAGAGGTGGCATCTGCCCCCCGCCCCCAAAGCCTGTCTCTGATGTCACACTTAGTGGGGACAGGCCGAGTAGCTTCCGCTTACACAGCGATGATTTCACCGTCGTTCTTCGTCAGCGCAGCCGGGAGCCACGGCCACCGCCGCAGGCGAGGACGTCAGTGAAGGGCTCGCCTCACTGAAGAGGACAGTCCACGACACGGAGGGAATCTTGAAAGCAGCAAGACAGCAAAGGCGGCTCGGACCAGATGCTCAGCTGACTTCTCTTCAGACAGAACAGAACCCAGAAACTGGCGTGACGTGCAAAGTGCTCCAGAAACAACATGTGAATTAAGAATCCTAAATACAGAAGGACCACATTTCTCCAAGAAGGCAAAAGAAAGGCCTTCCCAGAGAACACAGAGCCTTCCTTGGCAGCACCCCCACTTTTGAAGGACGACTTAGGGGAGTTTTTCAGGTAGAAAGCGACCCCAGATAGGAAATCAAAATCACACCTATCAGGAAGCAAACAAAGAAAAATCTGCCAAGGTAATGGCATGATCACAGGATAAAATCAACGCATCGTTATCCCCGTTTCTTCTGCTGAATTTGAAAAGCAGTGGAAGGTACAAGTGAAGTAGACTTGGAAGAAAAATGTAATTAGCATTAGCAGACGTGCTATCATGACAAAGGCCAACTCGCCAGGAGGCATGACGGTCACAGACACGGGTGCACCTTACAGCAGAGCACTGAGCCACGAAGGACATCCCGCAGTCGGGCCTGGGAAGCAGCCCGCTCCATGATGCTCTGCCGACCACAGCGCCCAGCTCCCCTACGCAGCGCACACACGGACAGTCAGTAAGGAAACAGAAGATGTGAGCGGTGACATGAGCCAGCTGGGCCAGCAGACGCCGGCATGCCACGGCGGCAGAGCCACCAGCCCAGATGCGGCCCCCCGGGCCCGTGGGACATTCTCCAGCAGGGACACAGTCTGCGCCATGAAACCAATAAACAGATGTAAAAACAGGATTAACACAATGGGACAAAGTGGGAATTGATAATAGAGGAATCTGGGGAACATAAATATATGGAATGTAAACAGCACATTCTTAAATAACTAATAAATTGGAGAATTCCCAAGGGAAATGGAAAAGACCTTGAGACCGTTACAATGGAAGGCAGCAGAACTTACGGGAATGGACGGCCCCTCTGAACAGGCCTTTGGCTGTAACTGTCTCCACTAAAAAAGAAGACAGACTTCCAATCCATAGTCTAACTTCCCGCCTTAGCAATCTGGAGGGAAGAGAAAATAAAACAAAAAGCAGAAGAGTTAGGCAACGCAGATGAGAGTGGAAATGGATGGAAAAGAAGACAGAAGACTAGGGCAAGTCACAACATTAATAAAATGGACAGACCTTGTACAAGATGGGTGAGAGAATGCCGGCTCAGGTGACCAAAACCAGAGACGGGAGAGCTTCCCAGCTGACCTTACAGGAAGAAAAAGAGTGTAGGGAACGCTCTCAGCAGTCTCCTAACAAATTAAACAACTTAGATAAAATGGACACATTCCTAAAAAGTAAAAGCTATTGAATCTGAACTCAGAATTGAGCAACTAATTTGAATAGCTCAATAATAAATGAAATAGTAATAAAAGCTGCCCACAAAGAAGAGCCCAGCAGGTCCAAATAGAGTCACTGATGAATTCTATCAAGTGATTTCCAGTTCTTTACAAACTGTTCCAAAAAGAAAGGGAGTGAGGGAGGGAGGGAGGCAGGAAGTTAAAGAAAGAAGGAAGGAAGGAAGGAAGGGGAAGGATGGGAGGAAGGAAGGAGAAGGGAGGAAGGAAGGGGAAGGAAGGGAAAAGAGGAGGGAAACACTTACCAATTCCTTCTGTGAGGGCACTGATGCACTGCCACCAATACCAAACAAAGATATAACAAGAGGGCCTAGTGATTCTTATGGAAATAGATGCAAAATGATCAGAAAAGTAATAGCGAAACCCAGTAATATACATAAAGAAGGATGAACGAGTAGGGCTTATTCTGGGAAGGCACGACTGACATGTGAAAACAGCCACCACACAACTGGGGACATAACACAACTATCAACAGGAGAAAGCAGAAGAGCACTCGACAGAGTCCACCGGACTCCCAGGGTCAAAAAGCTGTAACATCCAGGAAAAGAAAGGAGCCTCCTGGGTCTGATAAAGCGAGTCTATGAAAATCACAGCCAACGTCACGCTTTCTGGTGACAATGCTTTCCTCTTCGGGTCAGGAGCCAGACCCAGAGGTCAGCTCTGGACACTGCCTGGCAGCGCTGGAGACGCGATGCACGATCAGAAAGGGGGTAAAAGCACCCCCCTCCCCCTGGAAGAAAGAAGTGAAACTCTTTCTATTCATCGATGACAGGGCCTGCCTAGAAAATCTGAAGAAATCCATCAAAATTATGATAGCTCATTAGTGATTTCAGCAAGTTACAGGGTATTGGATCAGTAGACAAAAATCAACTGTATCTCTAGTCACAATCAATAAACAACCAGAAAGTGAAATGAAGGAAATAATTCCATCTGTGATAAAGAATAAAGCCCAACAATGTAAATGTACTTCATGCCACAGACCTGGGCCTGAAAGCATGATTAAAACATGAATTTCATTTCACCACAATACAGATAATAAATAGGAAAGCTCACAAGAAAAACGCGAAAGGCAGACTGGGCGACGCGTCGCTGGCGGAAGGAAGACCTAAAGACGGGAAGATGATCCGCGCTGACGGACAGGCAGTTGCTGCTGTGAGGACGGAAACCTTCCCTGCGGACCTGCCAGCCTCCCCGGAATCCATTGGGCCTCCTTACACAACTGACAACTGCCACTAATATCATCCACCTGGAAATTCAAACGACTCACAGTCACAGAACAGCACCGAAAAGCAACAAGCGGATGACCCGGACTGATTTCAGCACCTCCGAGAGTCACAGCCCTCAACGGTGTGGAGTGGGCATAAGTCTGCAGAACGAAGCCCACAGGGCAAACCGACTTTGGACAAGGGGGCCCGGAGCGCTCGGTGGGGAAAGCAATTGTCTCCTGAAGACACGGTGCTGGGACAGGGCTGGGGTGCCAGCAGCGCCTGAAACGAAGGCGCCTGCAGACCCCAGCCTGCTGCTTGCCGGGGCCTTCCCCACGGAAGGGACACACGGCTCGGGGAGAGCAACATCTTCCGCTCGGCGTCTAACGAGGGAGCCGCGGTGACACGGCGTGAAGAGTTCTTTTAACTCAAAAACAAGACAGCTGGACGCGCGGTGGCGGCTGGCGGAGGCAGGGCCCCACGCATTCCAAGGACCCAGGAGTGTGGCCGGGGCGGAGGAGCAAGCGGTGCGACAAGAACAGGACGGAAGTTTCTTCCTCCTCCTCCTCGCGCTGCCTGCTCGCCGTGGCCGTCGCGCCCGCTGCACCTGTCCTTGGAGACGCCAAGATACAGTGAAATGCCCACCGGAAAAGGCAGGGCGCCGGCAGGAGGGTGGAGTCGGCGCCACACTCGTTTCGGGCAACTGTTTCTCGAAAAATGCCACACGCGGGCCCCTGGGACTCGGCATCCCTCTCCCGCGAGGAACGAAGGATGCCCACGCGTGTTCACAGCAGTCAGAGGCCGACGCCACCCAACTGCCTCCTCTGAGGAAAGGGCGGACGGCCACGCCTGCCCGCCCTGGGTGCCATCCGGCCGTGGACGGACCGCCCGTGGTGACCCACACACACCAGGCGAGGGGCCTGCTCGCCCGGGGCCCTGCTGTCTGGTGGCAGCAGAGCTGGTGGCAGAGGCGCACAGTGGCCGCCTTGAGGGGAGGCCACGGGGGCTGCATGGTGACCCCCAAAGGGCACTGGACTCCTTTGGAGGTGATGAGGCCCCTGTAAAATCGGCTCTGGTGAGGGGCTGCCTGATCTGGGAACACACTGGAAACCACACGACTGAATGTTTTAAATGCAGGGCTTGTGTGGCCGGGGAATGATGCCTCCAGGGCTGTTCACAGAAACACCAGAGGGGAAACGATTTGGGGCTGGGCAGG
>RJWH01004125.1:0-120707 GCA_004363575.1 Solenodon paradoxus | reverse complement strand
GCTAGTGCGCGTGATCAAGGCTCTGACTGGTTGCTAATTGATTGGTTGCTAATATTCTTGGTTGCTAATGTTTATGCTTTGTTTATGAAATAGGGAGGCGACCGTTAGGCAAACAGGGCAGTGGCTGAGGTACCTCTGAGTGTAATTTTCTGTTGGATTGCATCAGCCTGGCTTTGTGGCCTGGCCCAAGTCCCCAACACCAGAGTGTTTGGGATATATGTGAAGGAGTTGAATCTTGAGTGAGTCTCTCTGATGATGCTTGTCCTTGAACTTTATGTGAATTTTCTATTTATAAGATTGCATCACATGCATGCAGAGATATATTTGCTTCTTACTTTCCAATTTGGATGCTTTTTATTTTTGTTTCTTCCCTTAATTGCTGTGACCAGATCTTCTGGTGTTATGTTATGTAACTGTTATGAAAATTGATGCCCTCGCCTTGCTTCAGATTACAGGAAAAAAGGTTAGTATTTCTCCATTAAATATGATGTGTACTTGGGTTTTTCATAAATGCATTCTAGTATTTAGCTTCCTTTGATTGTTGCATATTTAGTACATTTATATTTTTCATATAAAATATTAATTTATTTTATTAACTAATTTCTTTAGTATAGAATACAAAAATATATATTTGCCATTCTAATAAGGCATAATTACATCATGCTTCTCGTTTTTATGGTCATGCCAACTATATGCAACCAGGGAATAAAACATTAATTTTAGAAATTCTTTTCAGTAGACCCAGAATTCCAACCTGTCCACTTTACACTGTTTCTGTTAATGTACCTGGTCACCTTACTGGGAACCTGATCATCATTCTGGCCAATATCTCTGACCCCAACCTCCACACACCCATGTACGTCTTTCTCTCTAACTTGTCATTTGTAGACATATGTTTGAGCTTCACCACCATCCCTAATATGCCGTCAATTGATTTAATATGACTTTAAAATAATGGCTAGAAACATTGTGTAGTAAATTCAGGATTTACAAAGATATAAAACACTTAAGTGACTTCCTTTATTATACTTTCTGCTATCCAACAATTTTTTCCTCTTTCTAATTACCCATATTTATTCTCAGTCTTGATCAGAAATAATTTGGAGGCTCCTATTTGCTTCAAATAACGATGACTTGTATTAATTTTATGGAATAGGGTGCATCAGTCAAACAGACTGTTCTTATATTTTTATTGTAGAAGAAATTCTGAAAAATTTTCACCTCAATATCTATCATTCCTTTTTAAATCACAGCTTTAATGACATTTTCTCTTAAAGTTTACTTTATTATGCAAGTTTGTTTATAGGTGGTCATGGGGTTTATAATCACTATTAGAATCCTGTCCAATTTTCAGCTCAGTTTCACGGAATTTGTCAGAGTAGGAAAGCGAAGACTGTGTCTAAAATGTTCTAAATGAAATCTATACAGAAAACATTTTATTTGAATAAGTCAATTGATTTACTGTGACTTTAAAATAATGGCTAGAAACATTGTGTAGTAAATTCAGACATACCATGTTTTATTATTAATGTGTTTTGATAGTGTATGCATTCCAAAGTAGCCAACGAGATCAGAGAGACATACCAGAATTAAAGAGAATTTATGAGGAGTTTATTAGCTAGGGCCTGTATGGGGAAAACAGACCCAACTCATACAGCCCCGAACCCAAATAGCACAGGGTATTTATAATTTAGTGTTTTTTTTGGTGTCCTGGGGTATGTGCATAAGTTTAACAAGTGATTATCATAAGTGGTTTATAGAAGTAGAGGTCACACCCTGAATGTCTTAAACTATCTAGTTTGACATTTAACTTCTTCCTAGATCTCAGCAGATTAACAGAAACCTCTTTATCCAAGGTTTTACTTGGTGAATCTAAGGTTATCTCAGGGGCTTCCATGACCATTGAAACAATCTGTGGTTGATATGTGCTGTGCCTCAGGCTGGGTAGCTTTCTAGGAACCACAACAAGTTTTTGTTTCCTATTTCATGTCTGCTCCATGAATATTGGGTACTAGGTGTCCATGACTAAGAGGATTTACTAACTGGAGGCCATAATCAATATTGATTCTAGGGGAGAGTGTATTGTAAGGTTTCTCTGGGCTCTGCTAGGAGAAAAGCTCAATCAGACAAAAAATGTGGAATAGCCAGGGCTTTATTGGGGTTTGCACACCCGGGCGTAACTCCCAAGTCCGCAGAGGGCCGGGAAGTCGCGGGCTTGGAAGTCGCGCCCAGAACAAAGGGGTACGGGCTCTTTAAGCAGAGGAATTTCGCGGGCTTCCCATATGGCGATTGGGATTGGCCCTGTGAATCCAGGTGAGGGGGTTGCATCCCTTATTCTGATGTCATCCACCTTTTTCCCGGGCTTGGCTTTTCCCGGGCATGGCCGCTGCTGCTTTTGTCCCTGGGCCAGCCTAACATGTATGTTACTTAATTGGATGATATTGTTTCTACATGAAAACTTCCAGAGATTCTTCCATTGCCTTAAACTTAACATCTCCTCCTTATGAAATGTTTCATAAACATTTTGTTTTATAAACATCACATTGTTTAAGTCACATTGTAATGTGACTTCAAAGCTATCATTTATTTCATTCACTCTTAACTCTTGACAATCCTTCTGATTAAAAGATAATTCACAAAGGAGTGTGAATCCTAGTCAGACAATGCTTGATAACAGACTTGTGATAAGGTTGAAAATTATTCTTGCAAAAGTAAATAGGTCATTCCAACTCTTACCAGTTACCTGGAAGGAAAGCTCATTGGTAGGTATTTTTAATACAGATAATGCTGAGAAAAACCCGCAGCAATTTTGCTGCCTCCATTGTCCTGCCACCATTTCCCACCACCACACTTTTTTCCTGTCACCATGCAGCTATTCCCATTGCCATGAAAATCATCAGAATTTGAAAAGAGGAGGAGGGACTTGCCCTCCATTCTAGTAGCCATGACAATCACTGAGACAATAGACAAAAACTCATTATTTGTAAGTGAATCTTACGTTTCCTCTGTAGATGTGGAAAAATTGCAATTAACATTTAGTTTCTGCTTGTCACTCCCACCTTAATTTGCAGTCCTTTGTCTCTTGAAATGCACAGACAGCTGATAAGGTACAAACTTCCCTAATTAATTACTACCAAAATCTTATGCATATTACAATTAATTTGGGTTCCTGTTTGTCATTCCTGCTTTGATTTGAAACTTTTTGTCCCCCTAAACCTATAAAAGTGTACCCTACTTTCATTTGGGGCTCAGATTTTTTGCAGAGAATTTCAACTAAGCCTGTGCGTAAAAAGGCTGCCTTCACTACTTCTAAAAGAGCTCACACTTGGCTTTTGTCAGCAAGGAGAGCTGTAGCAATACCTGAAATAAATATGGATATCCTGGTAATCATAAATGCTGTCTCCAAATACCAGAACAAATACTAAGGATGAGAGGAACAGTTTATTAATGTCACACATTCAATTTACATTGACTATTGCATATGTAAATTTGATTCATGTCCTGCCATCCTCAAAGTAAATGACTTAAGATAAAGTTTTGCTTTGTACACAGGGTAGTCTATGTTGGGGAGTCTTTTTGTCTCTGTAAGTTTCCTTATGCGATTGTGGTCAGGTGTGACTCTGGTGCAGATCCTTTGAGTTCTTTCACTTTGAGGACTTGATGGTCGTAGACTAGTCTACAGTGACCAGTGGAAAAATCACACTCTGCTCCACGTGTCATCTCCTCGTAGAACAGACTAGCTGGACACATCACATGACAGAGGCAGAGCCAAGAGAGAACAGAAAAATCTCATCAATGTCCCTTGACACATAATATATGTTCAAAAAAACTCTACTGGCCAAGGAAGAAAAATATCCAAATGCAGTCAAGATTTTATAGTGTGGAAATATACTCCACTTCTCAAGGAAAGAGTTTTATATTCACATGGAAATATTCGTTTATACAAGATAGATAGTGAAACCAAATGAAGCAAATCAAACAATCATAGATTTTAGTCTACAGAATCCAATCAGTGGTGACCATAAGGGAATGTGTAGGAGATGGAGAAATTGGGTAAAAGGGGACAGTTACATGGTGAAGGACAAAATTGTACTGTTGGTGGTGAACTTAATTTACGCTGTGCAGATTCTGATTTACTTCAGACTTTAGTCTTGTTCTCACTGACACTTGCTCAGCATTAGGGCAATTGGCACTTTAATGACTTGTTATGAAAAGAGTTTTTTCAGTGCTCTCTTTATGTCTTTGTTCTTGAAACTGTAGATGAAGGGGTTCAGCATGGGTGTGACCACTGTGTACATCACTGAAGCTGTTGCAGCTGAGTGTGAGCTGTGGGAATGCAGAGCTAAGGTACACTCCTAAGCTTGTGCAACAAAATAAAGTGACCACTGAGAGGTGTGATGCACAAGTGGAAAAACTTCATACTTCCCATGAGCAGATGAGAGTCCACGTATGGAAGAAATTATCTTAGACTATGAGTAAAGGATACCAGTCAGGGGACCACCACCTAGAAAAACAGCAAAAAATATAACACTAGGTCATTGAGAAAAGTGTCAGAACAGGCGAGATGGACAACCTGATTGAGGTCACAGAAAAAGTGTGGAATTTTTATGTCTGTGCAGAAAGATAACATTAATACCATCAAGCTTTGTAACAAGGAATGCAGAGCACTCATGACCCAAGACTTCAGAACAAGCAGTCCAGAGAGTCATGGGTTCATGATGACCATGTGGTACTGTGGGTGACAGATGGTGACGAAGCGGTCATAGGCCATCACGGTCAGGAGAAACTCATCCATTCCTGAAAAGAGAATTAAAAAGTACATCTGTGATGCACCCTGCATAGGTGATAACTTTGTTCTGTGTTAGGAAGTTCTGCAGCATCTTTGGGATGGTGGTGGTGGTGGTGAAACATGTCTATGAAGGACAGGTTGGAGAGGAAGATGTACATGGGAGTATAGCAATGGGAGTACAAGATGATGGCCAGGATGATGGGTATGTTTCCCAAGGCAGTGATCATATACATGGAGAGGAATATGCTATATACTGGGGACTGCATATTTGGTTCATCTGTGAACCCCTAAAGAAGAAACTCTGAAATTCTTGTATCATTGCTTGGTTCCATGTGTTGGAGGTGACTACTAAGAAAAAAAAGAAAAGAAGAGTGACTAATGATCCTAGACACAGACATCTCTCCTTAGTGGAAACACAATAGTGTATATTTTCATGAAATAGATAAATTAGAATAGTTATGTATGGATTTAGCTCATTTATGGAATCCTATTTACTATATAATCAACAACTGTCCAATATTTGTTTCTTCTCTTTGATGTTATGCATTTCACATATTAAATACTTTCATGTATTTGAAAAATATGTGGCCCCTATTTCCAATGATGTTAAAGAATATCAGCAATAGGTTATAGGCATGTTAGATTTTGACAGGTGATAAGAAAATAATGAAGGTTGGTATATTGAATGCATGAAGATATGGTTTAATTCTTAATGAATTTTAAGGAAAGACATGAATACATCACCTTGTACGAAGAAACTCACACATAAGAGACCCTGTATCATGAATGTATCTGGGGAAATTTGTTCCTTTACAGTCAATGTGAAGACTCTGAGGAAGGTGTTCATTTTAGTGCAAGAAAGGAAACCAGTTTGTTGAGAAAGAGACAGAGAATGAGGAGAGCATCTCAGAATTTGTTGAAGAATAAAATGGTTCTCTTTCCACTGCTGAAATTTTGTGTTATCAGAAGTCCTTCATCTAGATTTTATAAAATTTTTCCAAAGGAATCCTGAATGTCTAAATGATCACTCTAGTACTGTCTGTTGATTAAATTCTGACCTCAGTAACATGAGACTCATCTTGGAATACATGAAGCAATAGTTTTCCTGCCTCAATGTGTCTATCAACAAGAATTACATGCACATTCTCTCTCTCTCTCTATCTCTTTCTCTCTCTCTCTCCAGAGCCTGGAGCATGGGCTGTCTTGAGTCCCTGACTTTCTTACCCCAACAACCATAATTAGCCTAGATGTTGACACTAACACACTCATCAGATTACAAATTCTTTCTGTTAAAGAATGCAGAAACAGTACCAGGAATTCCAGTTTGGAAGTTCACAAGGTCCCATAGACTTAGGGATCCATACTGGTTACTTTATTTTTAGCTTGTCTTTAAAGGTGTTAAAAGGAGAGAGATAGGGAGAGAAACAGAGAGAGAAAGAGAGAAAGAGAGAGAGAAAATGAGAGAGAGAACAGAACCAGCATGGGAAGGGAAGTGATAAGATGAGGGTGACAAAGATGTAGTAGTTCTGGGGCTCCCTAAGTGAACTTGAGAACTTAAAAGTAAAGTATCACTGTTTTTTGGGACATTCTGACTGATTATATTGCTTTGTTGTTTATCAAACACAATATTGGAGCAAACTAAACTTTGGTCTCAGGACACAACTAGTGCTGTTTTTCAGTGCACACCCCAGGCTTGGCGAATGATTAAGAAAAATATGGGCAAATGAAATACAGCAATAACTCACAAAAGAAAATAAAGTGAAAAAATTGGATGTTTTTATATGAAGCAGTAGATTTTTTACCCTTTGTCTATACCATATTTGTTTTTCTATAATGTTCTGGAGTAGATGAGACAAGAATGTGTTTCATCTTTTTTATGTGACACCTTTTTTGTTATTTTGGGCTTTAGAGTAACATCTGATTTTTGATGTGCTTTTGATAGTTCAGTGAGCACACTCTACTTCTGGTTTGATTTCATTCCCACATAAAGTGTGCACACAGATCATGTTCTATAGGTCATGCTCACATGACAATGCAAAATTTCACACTGAGTAAGCTTCTTCAGTTTTTCTAGAGGACATAATGATATACCAACATTGATTTCATTGTATTGTGACTTCAACATTATAATGCAAGGACTTCACCTGCATTGCTTACCTTTGTTTTCCAACAAAGGCATGGGATTATCTGTGCACTTGCAGAGAAAAACATTTAGGAAAATGGTAAGTTTCTGAATTAATATCATGACAGAGTAAATTAAATCATTTAGAGTAGTCTAGTAGTCCATACACCAGTATACATTCGATGAAGCATCAAAAACAATTAAAATTTGAAGATAAATTTGATAATATCAACATGGATTATGAATCATCAAGGACCCTGACATAAGACTATACAAAATAAATGTACATAGAACTTTCTCACATAGTGAAGATATTGAAAAAATGTTTGTGAATGAATATCAATTAAATCTCAATATATGGATATTACTATCTGACAAAGTTTTCTTTCAGTCTAGTTGGAAGTGTTTTATAAAATCTGATATAAATAATTCTCTGGAAGGAAATTAAATAGCTCTATATCACACATTTGTATTTGTCTATTTTTATCTAAAATTTTCAGTTATCTCAAATTATTTCATTTCTTTAAATTGCTACATGATTTTTAAGATACTGTCCTTGCCCCTCTATCTGCGAATATCTATTAAAACAAATAGGTCATAAAATTCATGGCAAAGAGTAGATTTTGTTGAACATGTGAGAAAAAACACCTGAAATCTTATCTTTATGTGATCATCAACATCCTAATTAAGGTAAGAAAACTGTAATATGGTAGACATTTTACCAATATAAAATTGAAAATGATTCATAAATAAATTATCCAACCAAAATTCAATTGAGAAACAAGAATGTAAAAATCACTCAAAATGCTGCTAATTATAGAAAAATAGGCATATAATACATGAGTGTAGCATTAAAAGGAAATGAATATCAGAATCACATAGAAATCCTTTCTCAACCTGAGTATTAGTTTAAAAAAATAACAAGGATTTTCTTCCACCCACCAGACTGGGGAAAAATGCAGATGATAGGATCAATGAGGTTGGAATTTTAAAGAGGGCAAAGGGACAATCTCTGAACTCAGAACTATAAATGGTTAAAACTTTGTGGACACAACCTGGAACAGACATTTGTGTGTGTGTGTATATATACATACATATATGTGTGTATATATATATATATATGCATACATATATATATATATATTCTTTAACTCTGGTTTTCAGTCTCCACACTATTCACCTTCACTCTCAGAGGTGGGATCTGTCCCCTCATGGATGATGTTTACAGCATCCTGTGGTCCACTTTCCCCTTCCTTGTGTGATTGCCTGAAGTGTGTCTGAATATTGCTCTAAACACCCTGGGGACAGAGCTCTTTTGGTGGATATTCAGTCTTAACTCTCGTCCCCTAACTTGAAGATTTGATATTCTAATAATATAGTGAAAAAGAAAATGAAATACCATCTACAATATAAATGGAACAGCTTCACCATGAGTTGTATGCAGTAGCAACTGAACAAACCATTTTTTGCTAGGTAATTAAGGAGATGTCTGTAAGGTACTTTTGAATAAACAGGGACTTAGGAATATTGGATTAATATGATAGTACCCTAACTATATGGCAGCCTGGATCCTCATATACGTCCTTTGAAACATTGAATTTAAAGTTTGAGAGCACTAGTAGTCTGGTGGTGGATGTGATATGAAGCTCACATATTGATTTGCATTTCTCTATAGTAAAAGGCACCTAGCAATGTCAAACAAAAGACAGCAAAACAGTGGAGAAAATCTTATATAAAGTGTCAGGATGTTTGTATGTATGACATAGAAAGAAACCATTGAACTAAGACACTTTGAAATTGACTGTAATACAAAACAAACAAGTGAAAGAAAAGATATTTCATAGCCATAATTTAACGACAGTGGAATATATTATTAATTCAAGATATCACTAGCAAAGACTTGGATATAAAAAATAAATGAGAAAATCATTTAAATGTGAGGAGGGTGCAGTATCTACGCTTTAATGTTTTTAAAAGGAAAGATGCAGGCAGGAATGAAGGCAGTAAGAACGTAATGAAAAAAAAAGCATTTTATTTTATTTAGTTGTTCATCTTGCTTGTCTACCCAGAACCGGGTCTTGACCATGAATCTTGAGATGTATATGGACTCACCTAATCAACTAAACTGCTAAAGCATACCTTAGGTTGTATTTTAATACATAGAATATGTGTTCAAAATATATGCATAGATGAAAAGGTAACTGTGAGTCTAACTTAAGGAAGAATGTATTCAAAATTATGTCTTCAGATGATGCAGTACTTTGCATTGCAGAAGACCAGAAGGACCAGGAGTAACAAAGATGTGGACACAAGTTGGAGATAGGTGTCATGCATGATTTGTAAGCACCAAGTACCAGAACAACAAATTTTATGTGAAATCTTTTGTTGTTCAATTATAGAAAGTCAATCAATGGAGAGTAGTACATAATATGACTTGTGTATTTTAGTACAGTTTCAAATTACACATTATGAACAAATACTCATACTCACATAACAATTTTCAGTTCTTTCTTGAATGAATACAATAAAAACTGAAGTGGCAAGTAAAACTCAGCATACAGAAGCAAAGAACTCCCAAAGAATATTTTGAAAAAAGCCGTTAATTGGATTACTAATCCACACACATTTAATCAAGGCAAAGTAAGTTTATGAACATGCTCTTTTTCCTTTCCTAAATAAAATTCCTTTTACCTTGAAAATCAAGAGAGAGGCAATATGTATAATGTTTGTCATAGGTATTTCTGGTGCAAAATAATGTTACCAGTCATGATTGGTTAACTATTTGTCCTCAGAAGAAATATTCAAAGATTCTGAATCTGAAAAAGAACTCCACTGATTACTGCATCTCTCTCCAAAGTTAACAAAATACATATTTCTCTTCTCAGTTACTTGTGATTTTTTTTGTACTGAAAGTCAATTTTTACTGGAAGGCCGTATACCTCCCAATCTCTCTCCTGATTGGGTTTCTATGACCACCACTATTTGTCAGCATTGATCCTTGCATCCACAAGTTTGATATTGAACTTTTTGGGGTATATTAAGTTATTTTATTAGCTTGCAAGCAAACACCTTCAGTGATCTGGGCTCTGGACTAGGTTAGATTATCTCTTAGCAAACAAACTCAGGCCTATTCTTACCTCCATTCCCTTTGACCAACTCCTGTAGCATTTACTGGGCTTATACTCACCTGGGGGGGTCTCTGGTAAACTGCCAACATTAATGTCCAAAATCCTTCTGGGTAGTTGATGATGGAGAATGAAGCTCTGAACCCAGACAAAGCAATAGGAAGGAGGAAAACATTGACTTCTTGAGCCAGAATTAGGGTTCTATAAGTAACACTGGTGTCCTGTCCATGACTAGTCTGTGAAGCTGAAGGTCTGCCGAGAGGAGTATTTACACTCCTGTCTTTGCTCATTAGCATCTTTCCCTCCCTCCGGGAACTATAGCCTCTACCTAATTGATTTCCCTGTGGACAGAATGAAATTTTTCTTGCTCCTTCTCTGTTTCTAGGATACAATTTTGCCAGTTTTTAAGTCAGCCAGTATGATTATTTCTCCTTGAAATCTCCTGTCTCCTAGAGAGTTAAACTCTCACCATACTTATTAAAGCCTCATTGAAGTTTTTACAAAGTCAGAGACTGAGAATTCTGTTTTAATTAGGTCTCCTGTCCCTCAAGTTATTGACTTCTGATGGGTGATATATAACCTGCAGTCATAAGGAATTATTTCCCCCTCTTTAGAAGGGGCACAACTTTGTTCTAATTATAAACAATCAGGGGTGTGCTTTTCTTGTGTTCCTGACACTTTCAGGTAAAAAGTAGGAATTTCTTTTATATATCAAGTTAAAGCCTGTCATATATTCCATCTTCATATATATATATATGACTGTCATAATAAGATATACATTTACATATATTTAGCCTCCTAGTTTACAAAACATAGGATTTTTCTGATTTTAATTTTAAGGTGGGTTTTTAGTGAGATACTATTATCAGGTACTCCATTTGACGAATGAGACTTAGAAGAATTTAATGTGAATATATAAATTGTTTTGGGTAAGAATGATTTCTATTCTGTCTGTGTGAATTTGGATGATTCTCAACCAGAAAAAACATTTTCACCACTGGAGATCCCCTTGAAAACTTCAAAAGATACTCTATTAATGCTCACTATATATAGGGTAATAGTTGACTCAAATACCTTGTCAACTACAAATGTCAACAGTGTAAGGTGAGAAAAACTTATCTCACCAGCATTTCTCCAACTTCATTTTGCTGCATAAATAAATTGTACAGAGATATAGAAATCAAATAAATATAAATTATAGGAAATTAAAAGAAGAGGTATGTTCTCAGGCTGATTTGAGATTGCAACATTTGGCTAAGGCTTTAGTCTTGTTCTCACTGGCATTTTTTCAGTATTAGAGCAATTTGCACTTTAATTATATCCTTTCCAAAGAGACTTTTCAGAGCCCCCTTTATGTCTTTGTTCCTGAGACTGTAAATGAAGGGGTTCAGCATGGGTGTGACCACCGTATACATCACTGAGGCTGTTGCAGTTGAATGTGAGCTGTGGGAACCTGCAGAGCTAAGATACACTCCTAAACATGTGCAATAAAATAAGGAGACCACTGAGAGGTGAGATGCACAGGTGGAAAAAGCTTTATACTTCCCCTGAGCAGATGGGAGTCCACATATGGAAGAAACTATCTTAGAGTATGAGTAAAGGATACCAGCTAGGGGACCACCAGCTAGAAAAACAGCAACAAAATATATCACCAAATCATTGATAAAAGTGTCAGAACAGGCGAGATGGACCACCTGATTGAGTTCACAGAAAAAGTGAGGGATTTGTATGTCTCTGCAGAAGGACAACCTCAACACCATCAAGCTTTGTAATAAGGAATGCAGATCACTCATGATCCAGGACCCAAGAACTAACAGTCCACAGAGCCTGTTGTTCATGATAGCTGTGTAGTGAAGTGGGTGACAGATGGCCACAAAGCGGTCATAGGCCATCACAGTCAGGAGAAAGTCATCCAATGCTGCAAAGAGCATAAAAAAGTACAACTGTGTGATGCATCCTGCATAGGTGATGACTTTACTCTGTATCAGGATGTTCTGCAGCATCTTAGGGATGGTGGTGGTGGTGAAACAGATGTCTACAAAGGACAGGTTGGAGAGGAAGAAGTACATGGGCGTGTGGAGATGTGGGTCCAAGATGACTGCCAAAATGATGAGCAGGTTTCCCAGGAGAGTTATTATGTACATGGAGAGGAAAATCCCAAATATGAGGGGTTGAATTTCTGGTTCATCTGTGAATCCCAAAAGAAAAAAATCTGAGAGTCCTGTATCATTGCCTGGTTCCATGTGGTGGAGCTGATTAACAGGAAAAAAATACAAGATAGTGACTAATTGTTCTGGAAAGAGACATCATTTCATAGTAGAAATGCAATAACTTTTATTTTCTCAAAGCTTTTTAGAATATTTTATGTAATAATTTAGTTAATTTATGGAATCTTATGTAATCCCTAATTAAGTAGGTATCCAACTTTCTAATATCTCCTTTTGATGTTATATATTTCACATGTTTAATGTAAATTCTTTCATGCATTTGCAAATATAAAGTTCCTATTTCCAAAGGTATTGAAAGAATATCAGTGATAAATCATAGGGCATTGACAGATTTTGATAGGTGATAGGAAAAATGAATGGAGGTTTTTGGAATGTATGAAGATCTTATACTTTTTTTAATGCATGTGTAAGAATAACCTGGTTACACCACCTTGTCTGAAGTACACAAGAGCCAGGGAAAGATGAGAATATATAAGAAGTATGTGCAAGAACTATGATTTAAAAGCCCCAAAGACTTGTTATAACAAGAAACACACATTTGTGAGCACGTGCCCACACACTCACTCACTACAGAGCCTTACGTCCTGTATTGTATGCCTGAGTTTCTTATATACAAGCATATTCATTAGGATAGAAGTTTATACAATTTATGCTTCAGATCAGAAATTCTTTCCACTAAGGAATGCAAAAATGGGACCAATATTTCCACTCTGATAACTTCCCAAGGCCCCATGGACTTGGGGATCAACATTGGATGCTTTATTTTCTGCCCTGTCTTTAAGGCATCATTAAATGTTGTTCAGTGGAAAGAGAGAGAGAGGAGAGAGAAATGTGTTGGGAAGAGGGTGATAAAGAGCTCATAGGTCAGGAGCTCCTTTAGAGATCGTGAGCACTTAAAAATTTAAAGAATCTTTGCTTTTGAGGACATTCAACTCTCATTATATTGCTTTGCTACCCATCAAATATGATATTGAGGCAAGCTAAATTTATTCTAAAGACATTAGTAGTGGTACTTTTCAGTGCAAACACCTTACTGATTGAACTGTCAACATAAAAAGGACAAAAGAAACGATTCATGAAAGAAAATAAATGCAGCAAAAATTCATCATTTTTATATGAAGTAGTAGATTTGGTTTCCTGTGTCTGTTCCATATTTATTTTTTTATGAGATCCTCTAGTAGATGAAAGAAGACTGTCTCATCTTTCTTATGTGATACCTTTTTTAAATTTTGGGCTTTGGCATTAGATCTGATTTTTTCTTTTTGACAAGTTCAATGGCACAATCTAGCCCTGGTTCATGTCTTATTTCAACATTCAATGTTGTCCGCAAGTCAGTTTCTATCAAATCTTACTCACATCATGACAACACCACACTTTTACAGAGTAAGTTTCCTCATATTATTTCTAGAGCACATTTTGACATATGCACATTTATTTAAGTGTATTTTGGCTTCAACATTATAATATATGGTTTTTACCTTCATTGCTTACCTTTGTTAATTCATAAAGTTTTCTGATTATACATGCACTGTATAGAATGAAATTTAAGAAGCAGAACTGTTCTGAATGAAACTCATGGCAAAGTAATGAAAACCAGGTCATTTAAAGTGGTTTCATAGCTTATATCTATTCAGTGGAATATGAAAGCAAGCCAAAATATTTGACCATGAATTGAACAATATCGACATGGATTATTTATCAGCAAAGACCTTGGCATAAGACAATATAAGACAAATGTTCATAGAATTTCTCACATAGTGCAGATATTTTCAAAACATTTTGAATGAACCAGGAATCAAATCTCCATTTAAGGAAATTTATAATATCTGACAAATTTTATTTCAGTTGTGTTTCCAGGTTGGTTTGTTTTATAATAACTGATGTAAATGGTGTGCCCTCTGGAAGGAAATTAAGTGGTTCATATATAACATGTTTATATGTTTATATCTAATTATTTTAAATTCAACTGCTTAGAATTATTAAATCATTTATTTACAATGATATATGATTTTTGAGATATTTTCTTTGAACCTCATTCTGTGTGTATCTCATATGAAAATCAAAGGCAATGAAAACTCATGGCAAAAGCAAAGATAAAATTTTTGGTGAACATATAAAAAATGAAATGTATAGGTGATCAGAACCTCTTAATTAAGGTTATTAAATTATAAGAGATAAACATATTTAAAATAAAGTTGTAAATATTCATATATAAAACATCCAACCAAACTCAATTGCTTAATAGTTATCCAAAAATAACTTGAAATGTTGCCAATTATAGAAAAATAGACATATATTATAATAGTAACTTGTAATAATACGATACAAACATGGCAATCAAACATATATTGTTTTCTCAAACTGAGAAATAGTTTTAAAAAGGAACAAAAATTTTATTTCATCCTCACCGGACTGGGGAGAAAGATGATGATACTTTTGGTTGGGATTTAGGGAGGACAGGAGGCACTCTGTAACTGAATTCAGAAGTTTGATCTGTTACAATTCAGGTTTGTGGACACAACCTGAAAACAGACATAAATATCACACATATAGATATACACAACTCAGGGTCCTTAGTCTTCACGCTAATGTCCTTCACTCTCTGAGGTGGGATCTGCCCCCTCATGCAAGACGTTTAAAGCATCCCAGGGTCCATTCATCCCTCCCTTTTGTGGTATCCTAAAAGTGTATGTGAATACCTTGGAGACACATTCTCCACTGGTGAAGACACCAGTGTTAACAGCCTGCATATTTAAAGCCTTTATATCCTAGTAATTTAGCGAGAGAGCATCCAGTAGAAATGGCACAGTCTCACCATGAAAGGTATGCATCATTAACTGATGAACCCTCATTATATATACTAGGTGGATAGAGGGATTTCTGAAAGGTAATATTGAGTAAGAAGTAAAGGACAAAACATTGGTTAGAAAGATTAGTGACACCTACATGGCACCTACAATGCTAATATATTTCCGTTTCTATGTTGAATTTCAATGCGAGGGCATAGCAGTCTGTTGTTGAGTGTGGTGTGAAATTCACAAAGACTGAGATGAACTCTTCATATAATAAGAATATTGTAGTGTCACCAAAATAAGAGAATGCAGAAAAGCCTAATGTATGAGGATGTGTTTGCATCATATATAGAAAAAAATGTTAACTAAGGTCTTTTGAAATAGCTTATGACAGAATACATTTGGGTTAAGTATAGTGGTTTAAACCAATTATGAAAATAAAATTGAATGAAATACAAAATCATATTGTAAAATAAGAGATAACCCATGATCTTAATTTACTGACAGTGACTTGGGTCCTTAACTCAAGTTTGGATTAGCAGGGACTAGGAGACGAAAGAATGTCATAATCTTTTAAAATGAAAGGAGAATACTGTATTAAGTTATATTTTTACATATAGATAAATATTCAAAATATACTAATGAATGAAAAGTTGGTTGAGAGTCAAATTTAAAGAATATATTCAAAACGATTTCTCCACATGATGTAACATTTAGAAATAGTTGTCATCACAGAAGAACAAAGGGAGCAGGAGTAACAGAGATGAGGACAGCAGTTGAAAGTGTGAGTAAAATATGTTTTATACTGAAAATATCAAAAAACCATTCATCTTTATTTTTTTGAAGGAAGGATTACCAAATGAAGAATATTTAAGTGAAAATCCATGGTTTTCAGTCATAAAAATTAATGGAGTACATAATATGGCTCATGAGTTTTAGTATACAAGTTAAAATGTACACATTATGCCCAAATACATACATAAATTACTAAGTAACAAACTGTGAAATTTATAAAATATTTAAATTCTTTGAATACATGCAATAAGAAGCAGTGAAAAAGCATGTAAAACTCAATATACAGAAGCCTAGAAGTCAGAGAATATTTCCAATAGAGATATTAGTTGACTAATCCTCAAATATATGCAGTCTTATAGGTAATGTAATCATGGCAAAGTAAGTTCATTAGCATGCTCTTTCCCCTTTCATAAATTAAAAAACCTTTTAACTTAGAGAGATAAATATGAAAAATGTATGTCTCAGGTTTTTCTGGTGTAAGATCATGTTTGCAATTTCTCATTAGTAAAATTTTGTTATCAGTAAGAAGATACATTCAAATATGCTCAATCTTATAGAACTCGGTTGATTATTGTCTTTCTCTCCACAACTTATACCTTATTTCTGTACCCAAATATTTAAAAACATTTTTGTACTGAAATTTAATTTTTACTAGAAGGACTTACACCTCCAATTTTCTCTCCTATTTGGACTCCCATAACCACCACTGAATAGTCAACATTGACGCTTGCATTTCCTACTTCAATATTCAATTCTCTTTTAGGGTATTATGTCAATCTATTAAAAAACAAACGCAGTGATCTGGGCTCTGGACTAGGTTGAATTATCTCTGAGTAAATTTAGGTCAGTGCTCTTACCTTCATTCCTTTTGACCAACTCCTGCAGTATCTACTGGGCTCATACTCACCTGGGTGGCGTCTTTGTGAGTAATGCCTCAATACTGATGTCCAAATCCTCCTGGGTTGATGATGAGAAAATGCAAAACTCTGTTCCCTGACAAGACAACAGGAAGGAAGAAAGTATTGACCCTTGTCCAGAATTAGGTCTCCAAATGTAACACCGGTGTCCTGTCCATGACCAGGCTGTGCAAGCTGACCCTCAGCAGAGAGCAGTATTTACACTCCTGTGTCTGCTCATTAGTAACTTTTCCTCCCTTTGCTATAGCCTCTAACAAATTAATTTCCCTGTGGACACTAGTCTGGACAGAAGTTTATTTTTTCCTACTCTATCCCTGTTCCTAGGAGACAATGTTGTCAATTATGAGCTCAGCTCTTGTGATTTTTTTCTCCCTGAATTTTTCTGTTTCCTAGAGAGTTGAACTGTCACCAATTTATTCAACCCTCGTTAAACTTTTCTGCAAAGTTAGAGACTTAGGATTTGCTCTTAATTGAGTCTCTTGACCTTCAGATCATGGACTTCTGATGGGAACACATTCCTTACAAGCATAGGTAATTACTATTTTCCTCTTCAGAAGGTTCACATTTTTTGTTCACTTATGAAACTTTGGAAGCTGTACTCTTCGTCTTCCTGGTACTTTTTGGAAAACAAATAGGAAATTCTTTTATATCTCAGGTGAAATTCTGTTATTTAGTCCCTCATTATAAACGAGTTGTCAGTTATTTGAGACATTTAGATATACGTAGACTCCCAGTTTAGCAGAGTATAGGGATTGTTGAATGTAGATTTTAAGATAGTTTTTTCAATGAGATATCCATCTCATTTACTCCACTTGAAGAATGAGTAGAGAAGGATTTAATATTATGGTGAAAATACAAACTCATTTAGAATGTGTATTGATTGTTACTCTATTTCTGGTTGTGATTCTCAACCAGAGAAAAGTTTTCACCATTGGAGATGTATTTGGCAATTTCAGAAGGTCTTGTGTTAAATACCCACAACCTATAAGAAAACACCCAACTCAAATAATTGTTCAAACACAAATGTCAGTGTTGGAAGGTGAGAAGAACATGTTCTCACTAGCATTTATACAGCTTTATTTTGCTACAATCAACCAGGGGTATCTGATTCAACATCAAACGTTTCAGCAGGTCTTCAGTGAGCTTAGGACCTGCATTTCTAACATTTTCAGGATATTTTTATAATGAAGATTCTGGACTGTCAGATGCACTGTTTAGCAAGGATGTGATCCTGTATTAGAGACAGATGTAGGTAGTTCTAGGTTTTCTGTACCAAAATTTGCTTTGTCAGTAATTTCCAAAGAGAGGAGTAGGGTCTTTTCACTCACTATAGAATCACTATAGAGGTTGTGATAAATTTGTGTTTGGTTCTACTAAATACAATGACTTTTTGACGAACAATAATCTATTTATTTTGTCTATCCCATCCATCATTTGGAAATATGTTTTAGCTATCATGATTTTCCCCTGGTTGTTTCAGAATGCTTGTTCCCCAAATGAGGATAATTGCTACATAACCAAAATTACTGCAATGCCTGAAATGTAGTCTCATAAATCTATCCCCTCATCTAAATTTTATCCATAGCAAAAATCTCCAAGTATACCAACAAAGTCTTAGTTGTCTTTTTGTGTGTAAAATAAGTCTCTAATCTAAATTCACAGTTGCAGTAATTTGTCTCTCTTTAGTATCCGGTCTTCCTATTTGTCAAGGCACTGACACCAATTTTTCAAAAATTTTGATAACTTATTTTCTAATATATTTCCATACAGATTTATGTTTGTGATTCATTTTTATTTAATTTTTCATGCGGTGTTATAGAGTGACCTCATTTCATTTCTTTTACATGTGGCTTTCCAGTTTTCCATATAACATTGTGAAAAATAATTTCTTTCTCCTTCATATGGTGGTTTCTCATTTTTCATAAATTACTTGACCATATGTATGTTTTTAATCTCTAATACAATTTTATTCCATTGATATATGTATGTTTTTTTTCCAGTATCATGCAGTTTATTTAACTGATTTTATTTAAGGAATGTTGAATTTCAACATTAACTTGGTTTGAGATATACATGATAGAAAATTTACGTCTGTATATAGTACTGCAGGTTTATGACTATTTTCCATTTTTATTCACTTTATAATCCCTTTTAGCCAATCCCTCACCTTTCTTGCACCCTCTGATTTGCCTTTTTTTTACCCCCAATAAAAGTCTATTGTTGTTTGGATTGGTTCTCAACTTTTTGAAGTCTATTATTGTTGAATTTTGATCATCTGTTTGCTTTCTATATCCTTACACATTGTTGAGTGATACCATAGGATGTCTGCCTTTCTCCTTCTGGCTTAGCTTGCTAAGCATTATTCTCTTCATGTTTATCTTATCCAGGTTGCTGGGAATGACTGTGCCTCTCCCTTTTGATGTCCACATAATATTCCATCATTCATATTGACCACATCTTGTTTGTCGATGGGCATATAGAGGGTTTCTAGCTCTGGGCTGTTGTAAATAATGCTGCAATGATGTGGGGGTGTATATACCTCTGAAAATGTGTTGTGATTTTAGGGAATATACCCAGCACAGGAATAATGTTCATATGAAATTTCCATTCTCAATTCTTTGAGGAATCTGCATATTGCTTTCCAAAATGGATGTATCATTTTACACTCTCACCAACAATGAATAAGTTTCTCTTTTCTACACATCCTCTCCCACACTTGTTTCCTTTTTTTCCATGATAGCATTCTCACAGGTGTAAAGAGAAATCACTGTTATTTTGATTTGCATTTTTCTAATGACTAGAGAAATGGAATATCTTTTCATTTACTTGTTGACCATTTGTGTGATGACATTGGAAAAGTATTTTGATCACTGTTACTTTGTTATATAGGTCGAAATCTAAGCATGAATTATCTTCACACTTTTTTTGTTCTCATGATCACTTTTGCTATTTGGGGTCTTTTGTGATTCTATACATATTAATTTTTGTTGTAGTTCCTTGAAAAACGTCAGTGGATTTTGATATATGTTGCAAACAATTTTGCGTGCTTTAGATAAGATCATCATATTATCAATGGTAATTATTCTTAATCATGAACATGGAATATCTTACCATCTCTGTATCTTGTAAGTTTTCTTTAACAATGTCTTATGAATTTTCATTGTACAGGTATTTATTCTCCCTAGTTAAGTTTATTCCAAGTATTTAATTAATTTTGTTTTGATTGTAATTGGCATATTGTCTAAATTTCCTCTCTTCTATGACAATATATACAAAAATAAAAGGATTTTTATATTGTATTGTGCAGTTTGTCATTTTATGTAATCATATGTTAATTCTATTTCTGTGGTTTGGAAGCCTTAGGGATTTTTGTGTAGATTATCATGTCATCTGCAGTGTTAACTTCACTTCTTTTCCAAATTTGAATCTTTTTATTTCTTCTTGTTGCCTAATTGCTCTGGTTAGAACATAATAGAATGAAGAATGCTGTGGTGAGAGTGAATACCATGTTTTTGCTCCTGTTCTTAAGGGAAATGCTTTCAATTTTCATCATTGAGTAGACTGACTGTGGATTTATCAAATATGATACCTTTGCAGTGCTGAATTATATTCATTCTATCCCAATTTTATGTAGAGGTCTTTTAATTGTAAATGGATTGAATACTATAATATGGTATCTCTGCATCTATGTTATGATTATATAATTTTTCATTATTTTGTTTATGTGGTATGACATGAGTAGAGTCAATAATTTAAACCATCTTTGTATCCCTTGAATAAATCCTCCAAAATCATGATGGGTAATATTTTAATGTGTCATTGAATTCAGCTGACTGATATATTGCTGAGTATTTTTACATCTATATTTATCATAGTATTCTAAAATTTTTTTGTCATGTCCTTGTCTGGTTTTAGTATCAGTATAATGTTGGCCACCTAGGTATTACTTAGATGTGTTACTTTAACTTTTTGAAGAGTTTGAAAGAGTATGCATTAATCTTCTCTAAGTTTTTCAAAATTCACTAGTAAAGTCATCTGGTCCTAGGTGCTTAATTTGGTAGACATTTGTTTATTTCTTATATTCATTGGTCATATTAGGTCTATTCTAATTTTCCATGACCCTGTGTCATGGGATCTGGGAATTGTACTCCCTAGGAGGGAAGAGTCAGTGTGAAGACTATAAGAAAGGTAATTGCTATAGTTTATGAAAAGAAAACCAGCTTGCTGAGAATGATATAAAGAGAGAATGATAATGTGTCAGAATTTGTTGAAGAGTGAAATAGTTCTCTACTGCTGAAATTTTGCTTTACAAGTGTCCCTCCTGTAGAAATGCATAAAATTGTTAAAAATGTATCCTGAATGTTTAAGTGGATCAGTCCAGTATATTCTGTCATTGGAATTCTGACTTCAATATTATCAGAGTCACCTTGGAATATATGAGCTAAGGCTTTCCTGCCATAAGAACTTGCCCTATCAACAAGAGACACATATTTGATGAATTTTCTCCTATAGAAATGACTCTTTATAAACAGCTCCATAGATACTATGTCACCAGTGTTTTCTCCCATCACTCAGACAGTCACTAATTTCACCATAACTCTGTACCTCTGTACAGTAACACTTTCTTGATGTTAAAGCATCGCATAGTATATCTCAGATATGTCAGTCTTTTTTCACATGGCCTTCAGTATTCTTGGATGTGATTATAGATAAAATATTTTTGTATTTTTTATAATATTCGATTTATGCCTTACCTCAATCTATATATACATCATTTTTTAAAATGCTGGGCTTAGCTATTCATTCAATGTTTGACTTGAAGAAGTTGGCATACACTGGTTATGCATATGGTGAGTGAATGAATTTTTACAAGAATATTTTTTGTATTCTGTGCAAATGCATATGCTGATGATTTATGATTAATATGCTTACAACTTCCTACCTTTGTAGTTGGTTATTTATGTTATTTCTATACCGCAAATATAAAGATTAAATGATACATGTTCCACGTTTTAAAACCATGACTTCTGTTTGTGCTTTTACTTTGCTATTTCAAAAACAAACCCCTGCTTGTGGGGAATAAAAGACTGTTTTCAACTTTTTTCATCATGTATTCCTTCAATAAACAATCAAAAATACATCTCTATTATTTTTATCCTTTATTTTAGCTAAACTTATTTCATGCTTATTTCTCTTTTGATTCTTATGGGATTGAAAATTATGGAGATACAACAGATATAAAACATGGTGAAAGCTTAATGTGATCTAATGGATGTATGGATGTGTATAAATATGATGAACTACACACATTGCTGTGGTATCAAGATGAGTTTTTACATAGGAGCAGTGTAAGTCATGACTGCACTTTAGTCTAAAAGAATGAAAAAATCCAAAACAATGAATTCATTCGAGAAGGAATTAATCTATGGAGATACTGTAGCTCCTTGATATAAAGGGGAATGTCCAAATTTTTCAGATCCATGTTTGGGGAAATTATTGACTGAGTTTAAGTGACAAAGGGGAAAACACTTGTATATCAGTTATCACAGAACTTAATGGTATAAATTGCATAATTGTACAGAGATACAGAAATCAAATAAGCATAAATTACAGAAAACAAATAGAAGAGGAATGTTCTCATAGTTGATAGTCTTGGTCTCACTGGTATTTGTTCAGCATGAGGTCAATGGGCACTTTAATGGCATCCTTCCCAAAGAGTATTTTCAAAGTCTCCTCTACATCTTTGTTCCTCAGACTATAGATGAAGGT
Source organism: Solenodon paradoxus (assembly GCA_004363575.1). Lineage (NCBI taxonomy): Eukaryota > Metazoa > Chordata > Mammalia > Eulipotyphla > Solenodontidae > Solenodon > Solenodon paradoxus. The sequence goes on along the minus strand of RJWH01004125.1, from coordinate 98,170 downwards.
GTTTAGCATGGGTGTGGCCACATTGTGCATCACTGAGGCTTTTGTAGTTGAGTGTGAGCTGTGGGAACCAGCAGAGCTAAGATAAACTCCTAAGGTCGTCCTACATAATAAGGAGACGAATAAGAGTTGAGATGCACAGGTGGAAAATGCTTTATACTTCCCCCAAGCAGATGAGATTCCATGTATAGAAGAAATTATCTTAGAGTATGAGAAAAGGATACCAGCTTGGGGTCCAACCAAGAAAAACAGCAACAAAATTGATCACCAAGTCATTGAGAAAAGTATCAGAACAGGTGAGATGGACCACCTGATTAAGTTCACAGAAAAGTGTGGGATTTGCATATCTGTGCAGAAAGAAAAGCACGACACCATGAAGCTTTGTACCAAAGGATGCAGGGCACTCATGACCCAAGAACCCATAACCAACAGGCCACAAAAATGGGGGTTTATGAAAACTGTGTAGTGCAGTTGGTGACAGATGGCCACGAAGTGATCACAGACCATCACGATCAGGAAAAAGTCATCTAATCCTCCAAAAAGAATAAAAAGTACATCTACATGATGCATTCTGCATAGGTGATGACTGTACTCTCTTTCCAGATGTTCTGCAGTATCTAGGGATGGTGGTGCAAGGGATACAGGTGTCTACAAAGGACAAAGGACAGGTTGGAGAGGAAGAAGTACATGGGTGTGTGCATATGGGAGTCAGAGATGACAGCTAGGATGATGAGCAGGTTCTCAAGACAGTGAGTATGTACATGGAGAGGAAAATCCCAAATATGAGGGATAACATTTCTGTTTCATCTGTGAACCCCATAAGAAGAAATTCTGAAATTCCATAACATTGCCTGGTTCAATGGGTAGTGGTACTGCCACGTAAAGAAGAAAAGAAATGGCGACTTATTATGCTAGACACAGACAGACATCATTCCTTAGTGGAAATGCTATAATTTTTATTTTCAAGAAATAAGTAAATTAGAAAGTTTAATGTATGGATTCAGTTCATTTATAGAATCCTATTTAGTATCTAATTAGGAAATTGTCTAATCCCTGTTTCTTCTTTTGAGGCAATGCATTTCACATGTTAAATACCTTGAGCATTTGAAAAATATATGGCTCCTATTTCTAATGATGTTGAAAGAATATAAACAAAAATTATATCACATGGAACTTTGGTGACAGAAGAAAATGAAAGGAGGCATATGGATTATTGAAGATATTGTGTGCTTTTGAATGCATGTTTAGGAAAACCTGGATACATCATGTTGTTTGAGGAAACTCACATGCAAAAAATTTCCTATACAAAACCTGTATCTGGGGAAATGTGTTCCTGCCAAGGGAACAGCCAGTGTGAAGGGTCTGAGAGAGGCGATTATTTTAGTTTAAGAATGGAAATCAGTTGACTGAGAATGAGACAAAGAAAATGAGGAGAGCATGTGAGAATTTGTTGAAGAATGAAATAGGTCTGTTTCTGCTGCTGAAATTTTGTTTTATAACTTTCCTTCAAGTAGAGTTTTATAAAATTGTTACAAAGTATCCTGAATGTTAAATAATCACTCAGGTACTGTCTATTGATTAAATTCTGGCATCAGCAATGTGAAAGTCACCTGGAAGATATGAGCTATGACTTACCTGCCTAAGACTTGCACTATCAAAAACAAACTCTCTGTGGGTCTCAATCTCTCTCTCTCTCACACACACACACTCTGCAGAGTTGGCTTCCACAATGTCTTGGGTTCCTGATTTACCCAACAACGATGATTCACATTGACAAAATTCACAAATTCTTTCCTTAATGGAAGTGCAACTGGTACTGGGAATGCCAGTTTGGAACCTTCCCATGGTCCCATAGACATGAAGATCTACACTGATTGTTACTTTATTATTTTGCCTGTCTTGTAAGGAACATTAAAAGGGATTTGAGAGAGAGAGAGAGAGAGAGAGTAGGAGAGAGAGAGAGGAAAGAACCAGGAGGAGAGTGAAAAAGATTTAATAGTTGGGGCTTCCTAAGTGACTCTGAGCACTTAAAAGTTGAAGTATCCTTGTGTTTGGAGACACTTAGTCTGATTATATTGTCTTGTTGATTATCAAAAACAATAATGGAGTAAAATAATTTTGGCCTCGGGACACAACTAGTGTTATTTTTCAGTGCACAGCCTGGCTGGTTGAATGATTAAGAAAAACATGGGCAAAAGAAAGAAACCAATAATTCACAAGAGGAAACAAAATGAAAAATTGCACATTTTTAATGAAGTAGTAGACTTTTTTTCCAGCGTCTATTCCATACATATTTTTAAACATTCTATATCAGAGGAGAGAAGACTGTGTCATCTTTCTTATGTGACACCTTTTTTGTTATTTTGGGCTTTAGAGTGACATCTTGATTTAGTTGTGCTTTTGACCAGTCTAGTGGGCACACTCTAGTCCTGATTTGATTTCATTCCCACATCCAGTTTTCACCCCAGATCATGATAATGCTCACCTCATGAAAATGCAAAACTTTTACACTAAGCTTCTTCAGTTTGTTTAGAGGCCACAATCTCATACCTACATTAATTTCAATGAATTGTGACCGCAGTATTATAATGTAAGGACTTCACATGCAATACTCATCTTTTTTTGACAAAGGTATGAGATTATAAGTTCACTTGCAGAGAAAAATATTAGGAAAATGAGAAGTTCCTGAATAAAATTCATGACAGAGTAAATGAAGTCATTTAGAGTCATCTATACAGCAGCATACATTCGATGGAGCATCAAAAGCAAAAGAATTTGAAGATGAAATGAACAATATCAAAAAGGATTATGAATCTGCAAGGACCTTGATATAAAATAATACAAGACAAATGAACATGGATCTTTCTCACATAGTGCAGATATTATAAAAACATTTTGGGAATGAATAAACAATTAAATCTTAATTCACCTTTCTTTTTCAACAAAGGTATGGATTATACGTGCGTTGTAGAGATAAAGATTTAGAAAAATGAGTTCCCCAAAAAATCATGACAGAGCAAATAAAATCACTTAGAGTAGTCTATACACCAGCATGCACATTCAATGGAGCATCAAAAGTAAATCAGAGAATTCGAAGATGATTTGAACAATATCAGCATGAATTATGAATCAGCAAGGACCTTGACATAAGACAATACAAGACAAAGGTACATAGAAATTTCTTACATAGTATAGATAATGTAAAAAAAATGGAGAATGAATAAGCAATTAAATCTTAAAATTTATGGATATTTAACATCTGAGAAAGTTTTCTTTCAATCTATTTGGAAAATGTGGTATAAAAGGTGATATTAATAGTTCTCTGTAAGAAAATGAAGTGGCTCCATTTCACAGATTTTTGTCTATTTAAAATTTTCAATTATCTAAAGTTATTTCATTTATTTAATTTTCTATATGATTGTTAAGATATTGTCTTTGAACCTCAATCTATGCATATCTATTAAAACTCATAGACTGTGATAACTCATGTTGAAGTAGATTTTTGGTGAACGTGAAAATAAACACCTGAAATCTTTAGGTGATTATGAACATCCTAATTAAGGAAAGAAAATTAGAAGGAAGATGGTAGACATATTTAGCAGTATAAACTAGAAAGTGATTCACAAAATATCCAACCAAAACTCTATTGAGAAACAGGAATCTGTTAAAATTACTTCACATGCTGCCAACTATAGATAAATAGGCATATAACACATGAACTTGTAACATTAATAGGAAATGAGTAGGAGAATCACATAGAAATTATTTTTCAAACTGAACATTATTTTGAAAAATAAGAAATTTCTCCCTCCAGGCTCTGGGGAAAAGTAGATGGTAGGATTGATGAGGCTGGAATTTTAAAGAGGATAAAAGGATACTCCCTGAACTCAGAACAGTGAGCTCTTAAAAACTTTGTGGACACAACCTGAAGACATACATTCATATATATCTATATCTACATCTCTCTCTCTCTCTGTCTCTCTCTCTCTCTCTCTCTCTCTCTCTCTATATATATATATACACCCTATATGTGTGTGTGTATTCTATAACTCTGGCTTGCATTCTCCACACTGTTGACCTTCATTCTCAGAGATGGATCTATCCATTCATGTAAGACATTTTAGAGCATCCTGGGGTCCAACCAACCTCACTTGTGTGGTTTCCTGAAGTGTGTCAGAATATTGCTCTAAATACTTTGAGGATACAAATGTCCTTTGCTGGAAATTCAGTCATAAATATATTCCCATAACTTCAAGTTTGGATATTCTAATAATGCAGTGAAAAAGAAAATGAAACACCACCCATGTTGTAAAAGGCACACCACACCATGGAATGTATGCAGTATTGACCAACAAACCTATGTTTTTGCTTGGTGATTACAGAGATGTCTGTAAAGTACTTTTGAATAAACAAGGATTGAAAAAATTGGATAAAATGATCAGTGTCTGAATTATTATGGCACTCTGGATGCTCATATATGTCCTTTTAAACATTGAATTTAAAGTTTAAGAACACTAGCAGTCTGTTGGTAGGTGTGATATGAAGTCACACATGATCTGCATTTCAGTATCTTAACACATAACAATGTCAACAATACATAGCAAAACAATGGAGAAAACCTTGTGTAAAGTGTGAGGATGTTTGTATGTATTACATAGAAAGAGAACATTTAACTGAGAGTTTGAAATTACTTATGACAAAATGACTGTAATCCAAAATAAGCACAGTGAAAGAAAAGATATCCAGTAGCCATAATTTAATGACAGTGGTATTTTGTTATTAATTTGATGTATCACTAGCAAAGACCTGGACATAGTAGAATAAATCAGAACATCTTTTAAATGTGAGGAAGATGCAATATCTATGTTATAATAATTTTTAAAAGGAAAGGTGCAGGCAAGAATGAAGGCATTAGGCAGACAGCAAGAAAATGTGATGAGAGAAAACGCATTTTATTTTATTTAGTTGTTCATCTTGGTTGTTTCCCTGGCCCTGGGTCTTGAACCAGAAACCTTGGGATGTAGGTGGACTCACATAGTTGACTAAACTGCTAGGGCAACAGGCCACACCCTAAATTGTATTTTAATACATGGAATATGGGTTCAAAATATATGCATAGATGAAAAGGTAACTGTGAGTCTAACTTAATGAAGAACGCATTCAAAATGATGTCTTCAGCTGATGCACTGTCTGACAACTACAGCAGAACAAAAGGAGCAGGAGTAACAGATGTGACAGAAGTTGGAAATATGCGTAATGTATGATTTATAACACCAAGTATGTGAAAAAAACTTTTTTTCAATTAAGTGAGCTTTTGTAATTCAGTTAGCAGAAATCAAAACAATTGTTTTAGAGTAGCGTATAATAAGATTTGTGCATTTTAGTACACTGTTTATAAATTATACACTTTGAACAAATATTCATACTCATAAAAATTTCAGTTCTTTGTTGAATGAATACAATAAAATCAGAAGTAGCATGAAAAACTCAGTATACAGAAGCCAAAAATATTTTCAAAATAGCCATTTAATTACTAATCCATACATATTTAATCAATTCAAAGTAAGTTTGTGAATGTACATTTTTTCCTTTCCTAAATAAAATACCTTTTAACTTGAGTATCAAGAGAAAGGTGACATGTGCAAAGTATATCACAGGTATTTCTGGTGCAAAATAATGTTGCCAATCATGATTTGTTAATTATCCTCAGTTAGACTATATATTCAATATATACTCAATTTTAAAAAGAACTGCATTGATTACTGCCTCTTCCTCCTCAGTTAACAAAATTAATATTTCTCTACCTAATTGCTTGCAAACTTTTTCTACTGAAAGTCAATTTTTTATAGAAGGAAATTCCAATCTCCCTCCAACCTGGACTCCCATGACCACAACTGAATCTTCAGCCTTGACCCCTGCATTGCCAACTTTCATATTTACTTCTCTTTTGGTATATTAAGCTTATTTTATTAGCTAGTAAGCAAACACCTTCAGTGATATGGCTCCGTATAGTTTATATTATCTCAGTAAACTAGGTTCAGTATTCTTACCTCCATTTCCTTTGACCAACTCCTGTAGCATTTCCTGCATTTCCTGGGCTTACACTAACCTGGGTGGGGACTGAGAAAAAGCTCTCAACATCAATGTCCAAAATCCTCCTGGGTAGTCAATGATGGAGAATGAAGCTCTGAACCCAGGCAAAGCAACAGTAAAGAGGAAAATATTGACACCCCTGAGGCAGAATTGGGGTTTAAAAAGTAACACTGGTGTCCTTTCCATGACCTGACTGTGCAGCTGATAGGCAGAGAGGAGCGTTTACACTCCTTTGTATTCTCATTAGCATTCATCTTTCCCTCCCTCCTGGTACTGTTACCCTTAACTAATTGATTTTCCTGTGGACACTGCTCTGGACAGAAAGGTTTTTTCCTTCTCTTTCTGTTCCTAGGAGATAATGCTGTCAATTATGAGTTGAGATTATTTCTTTGTTATTATTGAAAATATATGGCATTTTGACAATGACTTGTTTTGATTATGAATACTATTATTTTTACATTTACAGATAATGTAGCAGGTTTATGAATATTCTCCCCCCTTTTTTTCTCCTTCCATTACAGTTAATTCTCTTCATCCCATATTCCGCATCCCTCTCCATTAGTTTGTTACCCTGATTTGCTTTTTTGTTTCTCATCACTAAGTCCATAGTTATTTGGAGTAGTTCTCTCTCTCTCTCTGTTTCTCTCTCTGTCTCTCTCTCTTCTAGCTCTCTTCCTCTCTCAACTCCCCCTTTTTAGTGTTGTTTAGTGACATTCATTTGTTTTCACTCTACATATTTTATGAGTGCTGTCATTCTATGTCTGTCTTCCTGGTTTATCTCTCTAAACATAATTCTCTTCAACTCCTTCCATGTTGTTGTAAAAGGCAGGATATATCTCTTTTTATGGCTGAATAGTATTCCATTGTGTATATATGTAGCATATCTTCTTTATCCACTCCTCTGTTGATGGGCATTTATATAGTTTGAAGCTCTTAGCTATGTGTATTGGGTGCAGTGAAATTGGGGGTGAATATATCTCTTCAGATAAGTGATTTTTTTTCTTTAGGGTAAATGCCCAGTAGGGAAAAAACAGGATCATATGGAATTTCTATTCTCTCTTCTTTGAGGACACTACATACTGCTTTCCAGAATGGTTGCACATCATTACATTCCCACCAACAGTGAATAAGAGTTCCTTTTTCTCCACATCCTCTTCAGCACTAATTATTTCCATTTCTTGCATAATAGCCATTCTTATGGGTGTGAAGTGATATCTCATCATTGTTTTGGTTTGCATTTCCCTAATGACAAGAGTAGAAGAGCATCTTTTCATTAACCTGTTGTCCATTTGTATGTCTTCCTTGGAGAGGTATCTATTAAGGTCGCCAACCCATTTTTTTGATTGGGTTGCTTGTTTTTTTGTTGTCCAATTTTATGAGTTCTTTGTATATCTTAGATATTAGCCTCTTACCCTAGGTGTGAGATGCAAATAGCTTTTCCCATTTAGTTGCATGCCTTTTGTTTTTAGGTGAGTTTCTTTTGCTCAGTAGAAATATTTGTTTTATGCAACCCCACTTGTTTATTTTGGATTTGATTCACCTTACAATGGAGGTTGTTTGTCAAAGATATCTCTTAAGTCTTTGTGTAATAATGTTTTGCCTCCATTCTTTTCTATGTGTTGGATGTTTTCTGGTTTTATGTTTATGTCTTTAACACATTTTGAGTTTATTTTTTGTGTATGGTGTTAAGTAGTGGTCTAGTTTCAACCTTTTGCATGTGACTGTCCAGTTCTCCCAACACCATTTATTAATGATGGTGTCCTTGCCCCATTGTCAATTTTTGGCTCCTTAGATAAAATTAGGTGTCCACATATTTGTGGATTTATTTCTGGACTTTCATTTCTGTTCCATTGATCTGTTTTTCTATTTTTATATCAGTACCATGCTGTTTTGATTCTTGTTGCTTTGTAGCAGAGTTTGAAGTCAGGAAACATGACTGTTTTTTTTTTTTTTTTTAGCTCTAGGATTGTTTTCGCTATCCTGGGTTGTTTGTTGTTCCAAACAAATTTCACTATTTTGTGTCCTATGTCTGTGAAAAAAGTCTTTGGAATTTTAATGGAGATAGCATTGAATCTATGTATTGCATTGGGCAGTATGGTTATTTTTATTATGTTGATTCTTCCGATCTGTGATCATGGAATATCTTTCCATTTCTTTGCTCATCATCTATTTCTTATCACAATGTCCTATAGTTCTCACGGTATAGGTCTTTCTCCTCTTTGGTTAGGTTTATTCCAAGGTATTTCGTTTTTGAGGTGCAATCATAAATGATATTATTTTCTTCAGTTCTCTTTCTGTGTTTTCATTGTTGGCACAGAGAAAAATACAACAGAATTTTTAATATTAATTTTGTAGCCTGCCATTTTACTATATTTATTTTTTCTAGTAGCTTTTAACTTGAGTTTTTGAGGTTCTCTATGTATATGATGATGTCGTCTGTGAAAAGTGGTAGCTTCAATTCTTCCTTTCCTATTCAGATATATTTTATATCTTTTTCTTGTCTAATTGCATTGGCCAGGATCTTCAGCATGATAAAAAATATCAGTGGTGAGAGTGGACATCCTTTTCTTGTTCCTGATCTTAGAGGGAATGTTTTCAGTTTTTCTCTGATGAGTACAATGTTTGCTATGGGATTGTCATATATAACCTTAATTATGTTGAAGTACATTCCTTCTGTACCTATTTTTGGAGTGTGTTTTAACATAAAAGGGTGGTGAATCTTGTCAAATGTTTTTTCTGCATCTATGGATATGATCATGTGGTTTTTGTCCTTTTTATTGATATAGTGTATCACATTTATTGATTTGCATATGTTGAACTGTCCCTGTATCCCTAGAATTAATCCCACTTGATCATAATATATGATTAATTCTATATGTTGTTGAATTTGGTTTGCTAGTATTGTGTTGAGAATTATTTGTACCAATATTAATTAAGGATATTGGTTTGTAATTTTCTTTTTGGGTGCAGTCTTTGTCTGCTGTTTTGGTACCAGCATAATATTAGTGTCATAAAAAGTGTTTGGAAGTTTTCCATATTCTTTCATTTTTTTGAAAAGTTTAAGAAGGATTGAAATTAATTCTTGCTTGATTGCTTTGTAGAATTTGCTGGTGAAACCATCTGGTCCATGGCTTTTGCTTTGGGGAAGATACTTCATCACTGTTTCAATTTCCTTGCTTGTGATTGATCTGTTCATGGTTTCTAATTCTTCTCAGTTTAGTTCTGGAATACTGTACCTTTCCAGAAATGCGTCCATTTCTTCTTGGCTCTTCTGTTTGTTGTCATATAGTTTTACATAGCACTCTTTTATAGTACTCTGTATTTCTAGTTTACTCTGCTGTGATTATTCCTTTTCATTTCTGATTCTATTTATTTGTGTTTTCTTTCTCCTCTTTTTTGTGAATTTGGCTACTGGCCTATTTTTTATTCTTTTGAAAAACCAACTTTCGGATTAATTGATTTTTTGCATAGCCTTTCTGATTTGTATTCTTTGATTTCTGATCTAATCTTTATTATTTCTTCCTGTTGAATTTAGGCTTCTGTTTTTTTGCTTTTTCTAGTTCCTTTAGTGATGGCTTAGGTTGTTTCTTTGTGATTCTTCTTGTTTTATGAGATAGGATTGTTTGCTACAAATTTCCCTCTTAGTACAGCTTTTGCTTCATCCCTTAGATTCTGATACATTATGTCCTCATTTTCACTTGATTCCTGATAGTTTAAATTTCTTCCTTAATTTCCTTTTTTACGCATATGTTGCTCAACAATATGCTGTTTGGTGTCCAGTTTTTCTGTGATTTTCCTCTCTCCTTTGCTTGATCTCTAGTTTGATGTCATTGTGATCTTAAACGATGCTAGATATGATTTAGATCTTTGAAATTTTACTGAGGCTTTTTCCCCAACATATAGTCTATCCTTGAGAAAGTTTCCAGGATTCTTGAGAAGATGTGTAGCTTATAGTTTTTGAGTGAAGTACTCTCTATGTGTCTATTAGGTCCAGTTCTTCTATTTTATCATTTAAAGATTATTTCTTTATTGATTATCTGCATGATCTGTCTTTTACTGAAAGAGGAACATTGAAGCCCCCAAATATTTTCTTGTTGCTATCAATATCCCGATTTAGATCTCGTTTCTTTATTGATTCTCTGTCTTGTTGATCTGTCTTTTACTGAAAGAGAAGTATTGAAGTCCTATATTATTGTCATGTTACTGTTAATATCTCTATTTAGATCTGTTATTATTTGCTTGATATCTTTTGTGCACCTTTATTCGGTTAATAAGTGTTACGTCTTTTTGTTGTATTGATCACTTTATCATTATATAATATCCATTTTTATCTTTTTTTCTTTCTTTGTCTCATATGAATATAGTCATTTCTGTCTTTTGGATTCAACATTATCTTGGAGTACGATTTTACATACACCACTTTAGCCTTTGTCTCTCAACCTAAGGTGAGTTTCTTGATGACAAATTTGAAAGATTTTGCAAGATATATTATTCTTGTCTGGATTTTTTATCATGCAGTATTTTGAAGAAATCATTCCATTCTCTTCTAGTCTGTAGAGTTTCTGTTGAGAAGTCTGAGGTTAGACTGATAGGAATGGTTATATGTGTTATCAATTTTTTCCCTTGTTACCTTTAGATATCTTTATTTTTCTTGGATTTTTGATAGTTTCACAATTATGTGTCTTGGTATAGTTTATTTAGGATTTATATAGTTGGGTGTCCTGCTTACTTCAGTGACTTGTATGTTCGTTACTTGTTCTATATTTGGGAAGTTCTCAGCCATTATTTCCTTGACTATGATCTGTGTTCCTTTCTTTTTCTCTATGCCTTCTGAGATAACCAGTATTCTAATGTTGCCTTTCCTATGATGTCAGATATTTCTCTTAATGTCTTCATTGTTTTTCTTTTGCATTTAATTTCTGTTTCTTCTTCTCGGCTACCTTCTGCATTACTATCTTGTATATCACTAATTCTTTCTTCCATTTGGGTTATTCTAGTTCCATAGCTTTCTGTATTATTCTTAGTTTAATGAATTATCTCTTCTAAATCCATATTTCTGTTTCTGAGGTTGAAGCTCAGAAACCTCAGACTTTCGTTGCTTACTTATTTGTTTAAGTTCTTTGTTTTGTTTATCTGAATTCTCTTTTAATATTCTAATTTTTTTATGATCGCAGACTTGAATTCATTATACAAAAATAAACAGCTAAACTTCTGTGCCTTCAAAGTTTATTTCTGATGTATGTCATTTTGTTGTGATTCCATTTCCTGAGGTTTTAGGGTGTGTTGTATTTCCCCCCATTATAAGGGATCTTGATCTACTGTTATTTTTTTTTTACTTTCTGTCATGGGCCACTTTATTTTTGTTTTATTTTGTATTTTTGACCCTTAAAGTTTTCTGTAGTGCTTTGCCTTGTCAGGGAATGATGATGTCTGGGTGTGGGTGGCTTTGCATAGTGTTAGACTGATCATCTTGGGGTGCAGTTTTGCAGTTTGATTGGGGGGATAGGTTGGCTTATTTTGCTAGTAGAACTTTGCTGACTGGGCTTATGAGTCTTGATCCTGGTGTATCAACTTAGGTCCCTTGTACTCAAGAAACCATCAGGGACAAGTCCTTTCCACAGGTTCCTCTTCCAGGGTCTTAGCCACCGGATTCTGATTCCCAGGCAGCCCATGTCCCCAGTGTGTAGTGTAGTGCGCAGTACCTGTATGCCCCTATTTGTTCTACTTCCAGTTTTCTCCCTCTGGATCTTTTCTAATCAAGAGTTCATCACAGTAATCATAGAAACCCCATCCCTGTTCCGTGCGACTCAGGCTAACGGCTCCCTACTCTGCCTGAATTGAACTGCTAGAGGTTACAGAGACTGCCTGTGGTCTTTCCGCAGGAGAAAAGCGAGGCAGCAATGGAATCACTGTAGCTTCAAACTCCAGGCATGTTGAGTTTTTATGATCCCTTCTCTTTGAAGTCTCCTGTGTCCTAGAGAGTTAAACTCTCACCAACTTATTCAATCCTCATTAAAGTTTTCTAAAAAGTCAGAGATTAAGGATTTTGTCTTGAGTAAGTCTCTTAACTCTCGTTATGGACTTCTGATGTGGGATACATCACCTAAAATTATAGGGAATTATTTTCCCCTCTTTAGAAGAGGCTCAACTTTGTTCTAATTATAAAGTATTGGGGGGTGCACTTTTTGTGTTCCTTACACTTTTAGGAAAATAAATAGGAATTTATTTATATGACAAGTTAAATAAAGCTTGTCAAATATGTCCTGGTTTTTGTGACTTGTTGTAATAAGATACATTTTGATTTATTTAGGTTCCTGGTTTACACAATATAATATTGTCAGATTTCAATTTTTAAATGTGTTTTGATTGAGGTAGTATTATTATGTACTCCATTTGAAGAATGAGATTTAGAGGAATTTAATGTTATTGTGAAAATGTAAATTGAGTTTGGGGTGAGTTTTGATTTTTTTTCTGTCTGTCTGAATCTGGATGTGTTTCTCAACCAGAAAAACATTTTCACTATTGACGATCTACTTGGGAACTTCAGAAGGAATTCTGTTAAATATACACAACATATATGATAACAGCTGACTAAATAATTTGTCAACTACAAATATCAATAGCATAAAGTGAGAAAAATCATTTTCTCACCAGCATTTCTCCAACTTCATTTTGCTACAAAAATGACTCAAAAATTTTTTTATGTTGAAAATCCAGTTGTGAATCAAGGTCACCAGTTAAAGGACCTTCATTTTGAACCACCCCCACAACCCGCCCCTACCGCTTCTGACCTACTGATGCTGATGGTGCAGGTGTCTGGTTTACATTGTGATCAACAAGGTTGTGCTTCTGCGGTAGAGTCTGACATTACTCTTTCTAGGTTTTCTGAACCAAAAATTTATTTTATCTGCCATTTTCAATGAGAAGAGTAGGGATTTTCACTCAGTAGAGAAGTCATGATAAATTGGTATTTTATTCTTCTAAGTATGATGAACTCTTCTTTGTTCAACAATGATCACTTTATTTAATGTACCAACCTCTTATATCATTGGAAAGTATGTTTTAGGCAATATTTTGAAAAATATAAGCCAAAATTATACGGCTTGTCATATTTTTAGAGGTGATCGAAGTATATGAAAGAGGCTTATGGAATGTATGAAGATAAACGTCATGCAAATTTAGGGAACACCTGGTTAACATCACCTTTTTTGAAGAACTACCACCCCATGTCATAAACGATATGGGGATTGTGCTCCTGAAGACGGAACGGTCATTGTGAAGACTCTGAAAAGGTGCTTGTATTAGTAAGAAAACGAAAACACTTTCTTAAGAATGATAAAAAGAGCGAATGAGGAGAAAGAATCAGAATTTGTTGAAGAATGAAATGGTTCTCTTTCTACTGCTGAAGTTTTGTGTTACAAAATAGTTCCTCATGTAGAAATTTAAAACATTGTTAAAATCTATCTTGAGTTTAAGTGGATCAGTACAGTATTTTCTGTCATGTGCCTGATGATTTTTTCTTTCAAAATCATGATCCCAGAATAACCAGCTCCATAGATAATCAGTCACCAGTGTCATCTCCCATCACCCAGACAGCCACCAATTTGACCATAACACTGCATAATGACATTTCATATATGTTAAAAGCATCACATAGTATATCTCAGTTAATGTCAGTCCTGTTTCACATGGTCTTCAGCATTATTGGATGTGACTGTAGATCAAATATTTTTGTATAGTTGCATAATTTCATGATGTGAGTATGTAGTCACCATTTTTTATATGCAGGCCTTACCATTTAATTTTGAATTGAAGCTGTCATTTGCTAGTTATGTCTATGATAAATGAACATGATTGCATTTCTTACAAAAACTGTTTACATTCTAACACAAAAACATATGCTGCTATTTCCTGATAAATATGCCCACAAACTTACTACTTTTGTATTATTTATTTTAGATATTTCTATACCTCAAATACAAAAATAAATGATGCAAATTCCTCATTTGAAAAGTATGATTCCTGTTTCGCATTTCTACTAGGCTTATTTCAAAAACAAACCCTTGCATGTGGGGAAGAAATGACTGTTTTAAAATTTTCTTATCATGTAGTCTTTTGATAAACATTTCAAGAAATAGTTCTCTAATACTTTCATCCTTTATTTAAGCTAAACTTAGTTCATACTATTTTCATTTTTTAACTATGGTGGGAATAAAAATGTATGAAGATGCAATTGACCTAAAATGTAGTGTAAGTTTAATGTTACCAAAAGGATGTGGAAGTGCATGATGAACTACAAAAATTGCTGTGGGGTCAAGACGATTTTTTATATTAGAGCAGTGCAACTCATGACTGCACTTGAATCAAAAAGAATGAAAAAATCCAAAATAATGACTTCACAGAGAAGTTAGTATATGGAGATACATGTAATCCTTTGACAGAAATGTGAATGTCTAAATATTTGTGATCCAAGTTGGGGGATACCATTGACTAAGTTGAAATATAAAAGGGGAAAACCCTTGAATATCAGTCATCACATAATCTAATGGCATGAATTACATAATTGTACAGAGATTTAGAAATCAAATAAATATAAATTATAGGAAATAAGTAGAAAGGTATGTTCTCATAGTCGATTCGGAGACTGCAACATTTGGCTCAACTTTAGTCTTTCTCTTTGCCATTTGTTCATCACTAGGGCAATTGGCACTTTAAAGACATTTTTCCCAAAGAATCTTTTCAGAGCTCCCTTTATATCTTTGTTCCTGAGATTTTAGATGAAGGCGTTCAGCATGGGTATAATCACTGTGTACATAACTGAGGCTCTTGCAGTTGAATGAGAGATGTGGGAACCAGTAAAGCTAAGATGTAGTCCTAATCTTGTGCAATAGAAGAAGGAAATGACTAAGAGGTAAGATGCACAGCTGGGAGATGCTTTATTCTTTCCCCTAGCAGATGACATTCCATATATGGAATAAACTATCTTATAGAATGATCAAAGAATACTATCCAGGGGACCACCACTTAGTAAAACAGCAAAAATACTTATCACCAAGTCATTGAGAAAGTGTCAGGACAAGAGAGATGAACCACCTGACTACATTCACAGAAAAAGTGTGGGATTTGTATATCTGTGCAGAAGGACAACCTCAACACCATCAGGCTTTGTAACAAGGAATGCAGAGCACTCATTACACAGAACACCAGAACCAACAGTACACAGAGCCAGGAGTTCATGATGATTGTGTAGTGTAGTGGGTGACAGAAGGTCACAAAGCGGTCAAAGGCCAACATGGTCAAGAGGAAGTCATGTAATCCTCCAAAGGAAAGAAAATAGTACATCTGTGTGATTCATCCTGTATAGGTGATGACTTTGCTCTTTTCCAAGATATGCTGCAGCATCTGAGGGATGGTGGCGGAGGCGAAACAGATATCTACAAAGGAAAGGTTGGAGAGGAACACATACGAGATGATGGCCATGATGATTAGTAGGTTTCCCAGGACAGTGACTATGTATATGGAGAGGAAAATTCTAAATATGGAGGCCTGCATTTCTATGTCATCTGTAAACCCCATAAGAAGAAAATCTTAGAATCCAATATCATTGCCTGGTTTCATGTGGTTGAGTTGACTACCAAGAAAAAAATACAAGATAGTGACTAATTGCTCTGGATAGAGACATCATTTTCCAGTGGAAAATTCAAAGTTTTTATTTTCTGGAAACAGTTTATTTGATGTATGGATTCAGGTCATTTATGGATTCTTATATAATCCCTGAGTAACTAGCTGGTTAACTCTCATGTATCCCTTGATGTTATACATTTCACGTTTAAGGTGAAATTCCTTCATGCGTTTGCAAAAAAAATATAAAGTTACTATTTCCAATGATGTTGAAAGACTATCAGCGATAAATTATAGGGCTCATCAGATTTTGACTGGTGATAGGAATAAGTGAATGGATGCATTTGGAATACATGACGATATGGTATGCTTTTTTATGCATATGCATAAAAGGCCTCATTACATCACCTTGTTGAAGATACATCACAGGTTAGAGACCCTGTGTCATGAGTGTATTTGGAGATTTGTTTCTGCAGAGGAACAGTCAGTGTAAAGTCCCTGAGAAAGGTGTTTTAGTTTAAGAACAAGAATCTAGTTTGTTGAGAGGAAAGAGACAGAGAATGAGGAGAATATATTAGAAGTATCTGGAAGAGCTATGATTTTCCTGCCTCAGGGACTTGTCATATCAACAAATAACATACACATATGTGAGCATGTACACACCCTCCACACTCACTGGAGAGTCTTACCTCCTGTATTGATGACTTTCTTATTCCCAAACATCAGGATGAGGCTATAGTTTATATGACTTATACTGGTCAGATCAGAAATTCTTTCCTCTAAAGAATGTGCAAATAGTGCCAAGACTTCCACTTTGTAAGCTTCCCAAGGCCCCATAGGCTTGGGGATCAACAGTGGATGCTTTATTTTCTGCACTGTCTTTAAGGAGACATTAAATGTTTTTCAGCGAAAAAAGGAGAAAGAGAGAGGAAAGACAGGAATGTGTTGGGAAGAGGGTGAAAAAAAGATCTTGTAGGCCAGGGGCTCCTTTAGCGATTCTGGCACTTAAAATATGAAACTTTGTTTTTGAAGGCATTCAAATCTCATTGTATTGCAGCCAAACAACTTTGTTCTCAGGACATAAATAGTGCTACTTTTCCAGTGCAAACTCCTTACTGGTTGAACTGTCAAGAAAAAGTGGATAAAAGAAAGAAACAAATAATTCATGAAAGGACATAGACGCACCAATAATTGGCATTTTTATATGAAGTTGTAAAAGATTTGGCTTACTGTGGCTGTTCCATATTTGTTTGTTTATGAGATGTAGTAGATGAAAGAAGACTGTCTCATCTTTCTTATGTAATATCTTTTTTGTTATTTGGGTCTTTAGCATTAGATCCGATTTTTGTTTTCTTTTCACAAGTTCAATGGCACACTCTAGTCCTGATTCAAGTCTTATTCCAACATTCAATGTTGTCCCCAAACCATGTTCTGTAAAATCCTACTCACATCACTAGAAAACCAAACTTCTACAGAGTATGTTTCCTCATATTATTTCTTGAGCATCATTTGTCATATGCACATTTATTTCAGTGTATTGTGCCTTCAACCTTATAATGCAAGTATTTCACTTGCATTGCTCATCTTTGTTTATTCACAGGGGTATCTGATTATATGTGAACCTGTATAGAATCTGAGAAATAGTTTTAAAAATAACAAAAATTTTCTTTCATACTCACTGGATGGTGAGAAACACAGTTGGCCATATTGATGGGTTGAGATTTTAAAGAAGACAGAGGACACTCTCTAACTGAACTCAGAACTTTGAGCTGTTACAACTCATTTGTGGACACAACCTGAAAACAGACATACATATCACACATACAGATATACAGAACTTGGGGTCCTTGTCTTCACACTAATGACATTTGCTCTCTGAGGTAGAATCAGTCTCCCCATGCAAGATGTTTAGAAAATCCTAGGGTCTATCCATCCGTTCCTTGTGTGGTATCCTAAAGTGTGTCTGAACATTCCTCTTAATAACTTGGGGACACATACTCCTTTGGTGGAGAAACCAGCGTTAACTATGCTTCTGTATTTTGAAGCTTTGATATCCCAGTAAGAGAGAATATAAATAAACTCAAATGACATTTGCCTTTGTCCTAACAATATCAGTAGGCATAATCTCTCTAGATCCATCCATGTTTTTGCAAATGACAGGAATACATATTTTAAAATAGTTTTTGCACATTTTTTGCTTGTATAAGTTAGGTTCTCAGAAATTGCATTTGTAATGAAAATTTTTAACATAATTGTGGGGAGGAAAATCATCAATAAAGGTGAAGTTCAGAAACTTTTGAGGGATGTTAATCAGTGGACCAAGGAACTAAGCGGATTTCCAGCTTCTTCCTGAGAATCTGTGGAGAGATTCTCCATGGTGGTAATGGTCAACTTGAAACCCACCAGACTGGACCTGACCTATACTCGAACCAAGAAGTTCGAGTTGGCATCTTGAATCCAGGTGGAATTAACTCATCCCCTTGAAAGATGCTGCCTGTCTCCTGAAGTCATGCACAGATCACTGTTAATGTCAGTTGCATGTGGAGGAGAAAGTGAAGGGGACATTACCCATCACCTAGAAGAGCCCTCTTTTAACTGTTTGATGCAGAAGTCAAAAATGGTCATTCATGGGACAGAGCTGACTGCCAAATATATTCAAATTACCATTAACTTTAAAAACAGGATGTTTACATAAAAATTAACCAAGACTTTCAACCCCACTTGAGATCAGTCAGTCAGATCAGGAGTCCTTTGGAAGGTCTCCACCTGGCCGCATTATCTTCTTCATCCTATATGCTATTCTACTCATGACTCCTGATTTTTCACATCAGAGGTTTTCATATTAAAATACTCTATTGGAGAGATAGAATGTGAGGATATCAGAACTGGTCCAATCTGCTTTTGTTAAGAGGGGAAGCTGAGGAGATAGTGGGACCTGCCAATGTCAAGAGATGAGATTGAGATAGGACTGGGCTGTGAGCTCTTGACTCTCAGGCTCAGGGAGTGTCCTCTTTCACCTGATCCTCCACATTTCTTCAAATCCTGGTTAACAGTTTCTCCTCTCTCCCTCCTCCAGTGACTGACCTCACATGATGACCAATGTTCTGGGGGACTCGATTGGAATAGTTGTCGTTGAACACCTGTCTCAGCAAGAATTGGAGTTGCAGGAAGCTGAGAGCACCACCCCAGCCTAGGGAAGCCTATAAGTCACTTATGGCACAAGAGAAGGGGGCCTCCAGGGGTTGTAGGGACAACAAGAGTGCCACATGAGGCTCCCCAGTTGTACCACCCAGAGGTGTGGGGGAATGGTCTGAGGAGGGGGATCCTGGAGATAACCTTCCCAAATGACTGTGCACTGAAAGCACATGCTCCGTCTGCCCTGTTTAGGAGAAACTGACATAATGGAGCAGGAATAAAAACTGTCCAAGTTCTCTGACTTTCTTTGACTGTAGCCTGAGAACTCTGAGGTCAGGAGCTTGGCAGAGTCTGAAACACCTCCCCTCTGGCTGGAGGTGAGGGAATTTTCAAGTGTCACCAGATAAGTGTCACCTCATCATATTTTCTCAAGGTATGGAAGCACTGAAAATGGAAAGGAAAACAATTATTACCAATTTTACAACAAAAGTATATCCAGGGCCTCTGTGATCTCTGGTTCTCTCACAGAACTCAGGAAGTGATGATGCTCATGCTCATGACTGATTTCAGTGAAAAGACATAGATTGGGATTAGCAAAGGACCAAGGTGCATGGGTCTTAAGAGAGACCAGAGGTAAGCTTCCAGTTGCCCTCCTAGTGGAAGTGCATGGAAATTTAATTCTTCCAGCTATAGTATACGACAACACCTATGAAGTATTGCGATCTAGGAAGGTTAACCTGAACCTTATTATCCAGGGTTTTCACTGGGGGCCCATCAGGTAGGTACGGATTTTCCACTGATCTGAATTACTCATCCTACAGTCTCTGCAGAGGTCAAAGGAATACAGATAACCAAAGGACATTCAAAACAGGCATTCCACTGACTCATGACATGATTCAGGTACCAACTATATGTTTTATCAGGCAGGATACTCGAAGGGCTCAGAGGTCATCTCATAGGAATTAGTCAAGGTTCAGTCTTGTCTTTGGCATGAGTAGGCTTGAGTTCTCTCATCTTCTGAATTCATCCTTGACTTCACATACCCTACAGTTAAGAGAGTGATCTAGTTTCACTCTTTTGAACGGGGCTGTCCAGTTTCCACATCACCATTTACTGAAGAGCCTCGCCTCCCACTGTATATTCTTGGCCCCATCATTATAGAGTATAAATATCTGGGTTTGTTTCTGGGTTTTCTCTTCCATTGAAGTATGTCTCTTTTTTGCCAATATCATAGTTTGATCATTATAGCTTTGTAATATGTTTTGAAAACAGGAATCACGATATTTGCATTTTAGTTCTTATTTCTGAAGAGTATTTTGAATAGCTGGGCCCATTGTGAGTCCATATGAGTTATATAGATGTTTTAATGTAGCTATGTGAATGTCATTGGAATTTTGAGAGGGATTGTATTGACTCTCTACTTGGACTTGAGGGATATGAACATTTTATTAATATTAATTCTTCTTATCTATGAAAATGGAATATCTTCTATTTATTAAGACTTCCTTCTTTAGATCTCTCATTAACAACATTTGGTTTCCAGTGTAAAAATGCTTCACCTCTTTGTTTTACTTTGTTCCTAGGCATTTTATGAGTTCTGTGTAATTGGAGATTACACATTGGATTGTTTCCTTAGTTTTTCTTTCTAATAGTTCGTTATGTGTGCAGAGATTAACAATGAATTTTTGTTTATTGATGTTATGTTCTGCAACATTACTGAATTTGACCTTAGGTATAACAGTATTTTTGAGTAGTCTGCAGGATTTTCTATATAAGTAAGGTAATATTCATATACTGACAGCTTTACCTCTTCCTTTCCAATTTGGATGCCTTTAATTTATTTTTCTTGTTTGATTTTCTATTGTATTTTCTAGTACTATGTTGAGTGGTGAGAGTGAGCAAATTCGCTTGTTCCTGATCTTAGAGCAAAATCTTTCAGCTCTTGACCATTTGGTATAATGCTGGCTGTTGTTTTGTCATTATGGCCTTTATTAGTTGAGGCACATTACTTCTGTACCCACTTTACTGAATATTTTTTTCATATATGAATGTTGAATTTTTTTAAATGGCTTTTATGATTGAGATGATCAGATTTTTTCCATCTTTTTGTAATTTGAAGTATCACATTGATTTGTGAATGTCAACCCATCATTTTATACCTGAATAAGTCCCAGCCATCAGAATGTGTGATCCTTTTACTGTATTTTTAAATTTGCTTTGCTAATAATTTGGTGAATATTTTTTCAACTCTTTTCATCAGGGATACTGATCTCTAATTTTCTTTTCTTCTGAAGTTCTTGTCTTGGTTTGGCATTATGTTAATGCAGACTTCAAAGGGAATATTTAAAAGCATTTCCTTGTCTCCTATTTTCTGGACAATGTTGAAAAGGAATGGTATTAATTATACTTAAGTATTTCATACTAATCTGTTATTCCTATGAAATTAAGCCTCCAGAATAACAAAGAGAAAGGGGCTTCATAGAGTTTCAGGGTTGGTGAACATATATTTTGGGAGAAAGGTGTACTGCGTGGCTGTTTCCCATACCTGCTCCTGTAACTCTTTTCTGGCTATTGATTCTCATGCTTCAGTATCCTTTGAAATAAATGGTGATCTTGTGAGTAAAAAATGAATAGAAATCACCAGTGAAGTGATATAATTCTTGAATTTTGTCTGTTGGGAGGTATTATTTACTGATAAAATTTCCTAACTAGTCATCAGTCTGCTCAGATTTCTCTGTGATTCAGTCTTGGTAATTTGCATTTTTTTGGAACTGATCCATTTTGTCTACTTTGAATAATTTGTTGGAGCATATATATTTACCCAGGAGATATCGTTGCTTAAGTCCCAGACCACTGCAATTATATATATATATATATGTAGTAGTGGTTTGGTCATCAGTCTTTGGCTGAGAGTGCAGTCCTCATACATTCTAAGGACCCGCGTTCCTGTCCTGGGCTGTGGGAGCAACCAAGATGAACAACTAAATAAAATAAATACTTCTTTATCCTCTCTCTTCCTGTCTGCCTCACTTGCTTATCTTAGCTTCCACACCAACATTTCTTTTAAATAAATAATAAACATTTATTTAGAAATGTAAACTATAATCTAATTCTTTGGTATTAGAGGGTCTTGCCTCAATTTTGATGGCTGCTGGCCATTCAGGGAGGCAGTTGCAAGCAAGTGGCAGTTTGTTAGGGAAAGCCTTTCTATTTCCTTTCTGCCTGAAGAACAGTTTTGCTGCGTAGTATATTCTTGACTAGTATTTTTTTAACCTTTGATATGTCATCCCACATTTTCTGATTATAGAGATTTACCTAAAAGTCAGATGATATCCTAATGAGGATGCCTTGTAGGTTACATGTATTTTACTTACCTAGTTGTCTCTAATAGTCTTATTGTATCATTGATTTTTGGTTGTTTCACTGTTGTGTCTCTCGTTGTTGGTCTTTTGCGTCCAGTTTACCAGTGTTCTGTTAGCTTCATAAACTTGTATGTGTAGTTGTTTTTCTAGGTTTGGAATGTTCTCAGCTGTGACATTTTTGAATAAACTCTCTACTCCTTTTAACTATTTTCACCCTGTGGGATACCCAATATTGTGATGCTGTCTTTTCTAAAGGAGCCGGACAGCCCGTGTATCATTTCATTTTTTCTGGTAAAGTACTGCACGGCTTGTTATTTTCATTCCTGAATTCACTGAGTTGCCTTTCTGAATTTTCTTGTATCTCTGCGTTTCTTCAAATATCTTTTAAAAATTATGTTAGATCACATTCTTCTATGTAGTAAAGTGTGACTTCTTGAGAATTTTCATTCTCCTGTTATATATTTTATTTCCATAAATTTATGTGTTGCTCATAGTTATTTGTCTGTGTTTTCGTTTAGTCAAAGTAACATGATTTTTCAGCTCTTCCCTCCCCTCATTTACCTCCCCTCCCTTCCTCTCTTTTCTCCATTCTATTAGATCCTATTAAGACTTTAGTTTTGGTCTTCATTTAATTCCATGGTTGCCATTGTTTTGCTTTACCATGGAGACCTAGGAGCAGTTTAGGTTCAATAGTTGCTGTGTTATTGGGATTGAGGTCACAGAGGGTGTTAGTAATCAATGTGTCTCGGAACGTATGTGAGGAAGTTTAATGTCAAGAGAGTCTCTCTGATGTCCTTTATCCTTGGGGTTCCATGCCGGAAGCTCCTTGATTTCTACACCATTCAGTGCTCATCAAAATTGGGATGAGTTGTAGCTGCTCATGTTTTCTTCCTCACTGAATTCCCTGCCTGTGTAATGTACCGTCTCTATGCCCTGGGATCCAGTGAAATGAGAGTTCAAGCCTCCACATGTGTCCATCCTCTTCTCTCTAGAGAAAGGATTAGGTTTTCTGCTCATCTGTCTTCTCTTATACCACACCATCACCTTCCTAAACTCATACTCACCCACTTCAGATACATCCTCACCAAAACGACTTTTACTTTTTATTTTTGGTAACCATCTTAAAGTGTGTGATATGGTTTCTCATTATAGTTTTGCTTCATTTTTTCCTATAAAACAGTTATGTTGAGTGCCTTCGCATATGTGCATAGGTTATCTGTATGTGTCTAGTCTTGCCGATTTTGGAAATGATTGCTTTGTTTTTCTTTTTTTGTTGCTATTTAATTCTACGTATATTCTGCATCTGTTTCTTATTTTATTGATACCCATTTATTCTTTTTGTGGTATTTTTGGTGAATAATTAAAACTTGTTTTGTGATGTTTGACTATTTAAAAAATTTCCTGCGCCTTTGTCATATACAAGAAATCATTGTCAAAAATCAATGTCCTAAAATGTTTTCTCTAAGGATTTTTATAATTTTAAGCCTTCCAATGAGATATTTTTTCATTTTGAGTGAAGTTTTGCTATACTGTTAAGAATTCGATTTCATTCTTCTGAAGCAAATACTGTTTTTCCACTACCATTCATAAAAATAACTTCCCTTTCTACATGGAATACTCATCCACTGTATCAAAAATCATTTGAACATAGAGGTAATGATTTATTTCCGGAATCCTTATTCAATTCCATTTTTTATAAGTTAGCTTGCATACTAACACTATGTTGTTTTAATTACGCTAGACTTAAAGTTAAGTTTTGAAATCAGGTAATGTGAGGACTCCATTTTTGATATCTGTTTTTCAGGATGGTTTTGGTTCTTTGAGAGTTGTTAGGTTTTCATGAAATTTCAAGATTTTTCTATTTATGGAAAAATATTATTGGGTTTTTGACAGGTTTTATATTCAATCTGTAGATGGTCTTGGTCAGATATTTAACAATATTAATTTGATCTATTTACATGAGGAAGGTTTCTATTTTTACTTAACTTATTCAATGTTTTTATAATATTCATTTCACAGACTTTTCACTCCCTTGATTCAGTTCAACCTTAATTATCTTACACTTTGAATGCCAGTGTACATGAAATTGTTCTGCAATTCCCTTTTCTAATTGTTCATATACTGAACAATCCTAAAAAATATTTCAACAGATTTTGTGTGTGTTGAGCTTGAATTCTGTTATCTTTCCTAAATTCATTTATAATCCAGTAGTTATATTTTGTGTGAATTTTCTCTATATAAGATCGCATCACATGTATACAGAGATATATTTACTCCTTTGTTTCCAATTTGGATGCTTTTTATTTTTGTTTTTTTCCTTAATTGCTGTGACCAGAACTTCTGGTGATATGTTGCATAAGTGTTAAGAAAATTGATGCCCTTGTCTTGCTCCAGATTACAGTAAAGTGGTTCAGTGTTTCACCATTGAATATGATGTGCACTGTGGGTTTTTCATAAAAGTCGTGTAGCATTTTAGCTTCCTTTTATTGTTAGGTATTTAATATATTCATCTTTTTCATATAAAATAAAAATATTAATTTATTTTATTAGCTAATTTATTGAGTATAAAATATAAAATGATCATATTTGCCATTCTATAATACATAATTGCATCATGCTTCTCTTTGGCGGTCATGTCTACTATATGCAACCAGGTTATGATACATTAATTTCAGAAATTCTTCTCATAGGATTTTCAGTAGACCCAGAATTCTAGCCTTCCTCTTTACACTGTTGCTGTTCATGTACCTGGTTACCTTATGTGGGAACCTGTTCATCATCCTGACTGTCATTTCTGACTCCCTTCTTCACACACCCATGTACTTCTTTCTCCCCAATCTATCATTTGTAGACATATGTTTCAACTCCACCACAATCCCTAAGATGCTGCAGAACATCTAGACGCAAAGCAAGGTGAGCTCCTAGGAAGGATGCATCATACAGATGTATTTTTTTCATATTTTTTGGAGGACAACTTTATCCTGACTGTTGTCCTATGACTTGTTTTGTGGCCATCTGTCACCTAATGGACTACACAGTCATCATGAAATGGTTCTGTGTTTTGCTGGTTCTGGTGTCCTGGATCATGAATACATTGCATTCCTTGTTTGAAAGCTTAATAGTATTCAAGATGTCTCTCTGTACAGTTGTGAAAATCCCACACTTTTTCTGTGAACTCAACCAGATGATCCAACTTGTCTGTTCTGACACTGTTCTTAAAATGTAGTAATGTATTTTGAAACTGATCTGTTGGGTGGTGGTGCCCTGGCTTGTATCCTTTACTCATATTCTAAGATAGCTTCCTCTATACATAGAATCTTATCAACTCAGGGCAAGACTAAAGTATTTTCCACCTGTGCTTCTCACATTTCAGTGGCATCTTGGGTTTATTGTACAATCCTTGCATTGTATCTTAGCTCTGCTGGTTCCTAGAGCTCACACTCAAGTGCAGCAGCCTCAATAATGTACACAGTGGTCACATCCATGCTGAATCCCTTCATCTACAGTCTCAGGACAAAGACATAAAGGTGGCTCTGAAAAGATTCCTCAGAGGGAAGAAGTATCTGTGATTACAGAACTCAAAACCTGGAAGTCAGAAATTGTGAAAGAAGAAAGCTATCCTTTTTATTATTCTGGATTTTTCAGTTTTCTAAAATTTCCTCCTCCATCATGTGTTCTTGGCTCCTCTGACATTGATAAACTGCCCATATGGTTGTGACTTTATTTTCAGGCTCTCAGTTTTATTCCATTGATGGTCTGTTTAGATTCTAATTCAATATTGTTTTGAGGATAATTACTCTAGAGTTTGAAACCAGAAGTGTGATTCTTCCATTGTTCTTTTTTTTCTGCATGTATCTATTTGAAAAATGGTGATGGAAAAAACATGAAAGAAACTACATTATTTATAACCACCCCACAAAAAACTCAACTCACAATGGATCAAAGGTCTTTAATGTATGATAAAAGCATGAAACATATAAAAGAAATTGTTGAAAATATTTATATGACAGGAATCTCAAAGAAGTCAGAAGTGACAACTACTGCAAAGAAAATTAAAGTAGAATTAATCAATTTGACCTCAGTCAAATGAAAAAGCTTAGGTAAGGAAAATAAAAAAATACCACTAAAATTAATTGACAACCCACAGAATGGGAGAAGATATTTGCACAACAGAAATAAGACAAGTACATAATCCATCAAAAATAGAATGAACTCAAATTTCAATAGTAAAAAGGGAAAAGTCTCACAGAACATACAGGCAGAAGAGCTGAATGGACACCTTCCTACAGAAAACACACAAATAATCTGCGGACACCTGGAAAAATGCTTGACGTCACTGTCAGTGAAATGCAACTAAAAATACAATGTGATATCACCTTATACAAGTGATTATGGCCTATATTCAAAAGACTAGAAACAGGAAATTTTGGAGATGGTGTGTGTTA
Source organism: Solenodon paradoxus (assembly GCA_004363575.1). Lineage (NCBI taxonomy): Eukaryota > Metazoa > Chordata > Mammalia > Eulipotyphla > Solenodontidae > Solenodon > Solenodon paradoxus. The sequence continues at coordinate 71,517 of RJWH01004125.1, read as the reverse complement.
AAGGAAACCTTCCTGTACTGTTGTTGAGAATATAAATTAGTCAGCTTCTTTGGAAAACAGTGTGGGGATACCTTGAAAAAATAATGATGTTTCTTTCATTCAATACATAACCCCACTTCTTGGAACTTATCCAAATAATACAAAAACAGAAACAAGAAATATTTTCACCCTTATGTTCATGACAGTGCAATTCACAATAGCCAAGTTGTGGAAACAACTTAAATGCCCATCACCAGATGATTTAATAAAGAAGCTGGGGTGTATATAATGAATAGAATTATACACTTGGTTAAAAATAGAGGTGATTATGCTAATTGTGACTATTTGTTTAAACTTTATTAAACTGACATTTACTGCAGTGAACATTTTGATATATCTATGATAATTGAATATGACTGTTTTCTATGAAAATACTGTTTACATTTTATACCAAAGCATGTACTGCTCTTCACTAATTCATAGCACACAGATGCTCAATTTCTGTATTTGGCTATTTAAATACTTGTCCAAACCTCAAATATAAAGATAAAATTATGATCTTTGAAAAATTATGAAATGTGTTTTTTGATTTTACTTTGCTCATTAAACAAACCATTTGTGATGAAGAAATGTTTGTTTCTAGTTTTTCCCATTATGTGGTCCTTTGAATAGCCGGAAGAAATGCTTCTTTATTATATTATATTTTAGCTAGACTTATTTCATACTCTTTTTAGATTCTTATGAGATTTGAAAAATTATGCGGAGATACAACCGGCTTCATATATGTTGTAAGTCTAAGGTGATCAAAAGGATGTATGGAAGCCCACAAAAATGATGAACTTCATACATGGCTGTGGTGTCAGGATGAGTTTTTACATTGGACTAGTGAAAGTGATGACTCCAGATTTAGTTAAAAGGAAGAAAAAAAACTTGGTATCATGAGTTTCTTTTGAAAAGAAATTAATCTAAGGTAAAGTCGAAATATTACAGATACAAGATGGGAAATAACATTGGCTGAGAAGGAAAATGACAGTGGAGAAAACTCTCTAATATCAGTCATCACAAAACTTAATGATGTGAATTATGTAAATTGTAGAGACATATAAATAAAAATAATAGAAATATAGGGAATAAATGGAAGTGGTATGTCTTCATAGTTGAATCAGAGAAACACTTGACTCAGACATTAATCCTTTTCTCACTGGTACTTGTTTAGCATTAAGGAAATTGGCACTATAATTACTTCCTTTCCAAAGGGTATTTTCAGAGCCCCCTTTATATCTTTGTTCCTGAGACTGTAGATGAAGGGGTTCAGCATGGGTGTGACCAACATGTACATCACTGAGGCTTTTCCACTTGAGTGTGTGTTGTGGGCACCAGAAGAGCTAAGGCACACTCCAAGTCCTGTGCGATAAAACAGGGAGGCCACTGAGAGGTGACATGAATATTTGTGGAAAATGCTTTATACTTTTGTTGAGCAGATGAGATTCCACGTGTGGAGGAAACTATCTTAGAGTACGAGTAAAGGATACAAGCCAGGGGACCACCACCTAGAAAAACAGCAAATAATTATATCACCAACTCATTGAGAAAACTGCCCGAACAGGCGAGATGGACCACCTGATCGATTTCACAGAAAAAGTGAGGTATTTGTACATCTGTGCAGAAGGACAACCTCAATACCGTCAAGCTGTGTAACAAGGAATCTAGAGCACTCATGACCCAGGACCCCTGAATCTGCAGACACAGGAATGTAAAAAGGTACGAGGATTCCAGTTTGGTACCTCCCAAGGTCCCATAGACTTGGGGATCCATACTAGTTACATTAATTTTTGGCTGTATTTAAAGGAACATTAAATGACTTTCAATAGTGAAACAGAGAGGAGAGCAAGAGGGAGGGAGTGAGGAGAGAACCAGGATGGGATGGGAAGGATAGGATTAGGGTGAAAAAGATGTAGTAGCTCTGGGGCTCCCTAAGTGATCCTGAGAACTTAAATGTCAAACATGCTTACTTTTGGTAACATTCTGAATTATTATATTGTCTTGATGTTTATCAAACACAATTTCAGAGCAAAATAACTTAGGCCTCAGGACAAAACTACTGTTATTTTTCAGTGCACTTCCTGGCTGGTTCAATGATAAAGAAAAAATGAGCAAAAGAAATAAACCAACCATTCACAAGAGGAAATATAGTTAAAAATTGACAGTTCTATATAAATTTTTATATAAAGCAATAGATGTTTTTTGCTGTGTCTATTCCACATATTTTTTAAGATTATGTAGTAGATGAGAAAAGACTCTGTCTTATTTTTTATGTGACATTTGCTGTTATTTTGGACTTTAGAGTGACATCTTATTTTTGTTGTGCAAACTCTAGTCCTGGTTTGATTTTATTCCAACATTCATTGTCCACCACAGATCATGATCTGTAAGATCATGCTCACCTCATGACATGCAAAACTTTTACACTGTGTAAATTTCTTCATTTTTTTTCGAGAACATAACGCTATACCTACATTCATTTCAGTGTATTGTGACTTCAACATTGTAATGCAAGGACTTCACCTGCATCGTTCACCTTTGTTTTTCGACAAAGCTATGGATTATATGTGCACTTGTTAAGATAAAATTTAGGAAAATGAGTTACCAAACAAAAATCATGCCACAGCAACTAAAATAATTCAGAGTTATCTATACACCAGCATACATTTGATGGAGCATCAAAAGTAAATCAAAAAATTCAAAGACGGATTGAATAATATCAACATGAACTACGAATAAGCAAGGACATTGACTTAAGACAATACAAGACCAATGTACATAGAACTTTCTCACATAGCACAGCTATTATAAAAACATTTTGGGTAATGAATAAGCAATGAAATGACAATATATAAGGATATTTAATATCTGACAAAGTTTTCTTTCAAGCTAGTTGGGAAATGCTTTATAAAAGCTGATATAAATAATTCTCTGGAAGGAAATGAAATGACTCTTTCACACATTTTATTTGTCTATGTTTATTTAAAATTTTCAATTATCTAAAATTATTTTTTTTCTTTAAATTGTTATATGATTGTTAAGCTTACGTCTTTGCACCTCAACCAGTGTATATTTATTATACACTCATAAACCATTAAAACTCATGGCAAAGAGTAGATTTTTGACGAACATGTGAAAATCAGCATCTGAAATGTTTAGGTGATCAACATCCTAATTAATGTAAGAAAATCAGAAGTAAGATAGCAGACATATTTACCAATATAAACTTGAAAATGATTCATAGGGAAAATATCCAACCTAAATTCAATTGAGAAACAAGATTCTGTAGAAATCACCTCAAATGCTGATAGTTACAGAAAAATAGTTATATAATACATGGACTTGTAACATTAATAGGAAATGAGCATGACAGAAATCCTTTTTCAACCTGACCTTTAGTTCAAAGAATAACAAGAATTTTCTTCCACCCTCACCAGACTGGGGAGAAACGTAGATGGTAGGATTGATGGGGTTGGAATTTTAAAGAGTACAAAAGGACACTGAACTCAGAACTGTGAACTGTTAAAACTATGGACACAACCTGAAGACAGATGTGTGTGTGTGTATATACACACACATATATTCTTTAATTCTGGTTTCCAGTCTCCACACTAGTCACCTTCACTCTCAGAGATGGAATCTGTCCCCTCCTGTAAGATGTTTAGAGCATCCCGGGGTCCACCGACCCACCCTTGTTTGGTTGGCTGTGGTGTGTCTGAATATTGCTCTAAATACTCTGGGGACACAACTCCTTTGGTGGAAATTCAGTCTTAATTGTCTCCCCCTAAATTGATGTTTTGATATTCTAATATTTAGCGAAACAGAAAATGAAATACCATTCATACTGTAAATGGCACAGCCACACCATGAAATGTATGCAGGACTGACTGATGAACCCATGTTTTTGTTAGGTAATTAGTGAGATATCTGTAAGGTACTTTTGAATAAACAGGGAAGGTAGAATATTGGATAGAATGCTTGATATTCGACTATTGGCATCATGGATGCTCAATATGTCCTCTTAAACATTGAATTTAAAGTGTGAGAGCACTATCAGTCTGTTGTGGGGTGTAATATTAAGTTCACACAGTGATCGGTATCTTAAGCTCATAGCAATGTCTACATAAGACATAACAAAACAATGGAGAAAACCTTGTATAATGTGTGAGGATGTTTGTATGTGTCACATAGAAAACATTTAACTAAGATACTTTGAAATGACTTATGACAAAATGACTGCAATCCAAAATAAGCAAGTGAAAGAAAAGATATCCCATAGCGATAATTTAAAGACACTGTCAAAGGTTATTAATTCAAGATATGACTAGCAAAGACTTGGACATAAAAGGATAAATCAGAAAATCTTTTAAATGTGAGGAGGATGCAGTGTCTACTTTCTAACAATTTTTAAAAGGAAAGGTAGAGGCAGGAATGAAGGGACTAGGCAGGCAGTAAGAAAGTGTGCTGATAAAAAAAACATTTTGTCTTATTTAGTTCTTCGTCTTGGTTGTCTTTCTGGCCCCAGCTCCTGAACCAGGAACCTTGGGATGTATGTGGACTGACTTAGTGGACTGAACTGCTAGATCACCAGGGCATACCTTAAATTGAATTTTTTATGCAAGGAATTTGAGTTAAAATATGTGCATAGATGAAGCAGTAACTGTGAGTCTAACATAATGTAAAACACATTCAAAATGATGTCCTCAGATGATGCAACATTTGGCATTCTCAGAAGAACAAAAGGACCAGGAGTAGCAGATACATGGACAGAGTTGGAAATATGTGCAACGTATGATTTATAACCACCAAGTGTCAAAAAAGTGTATATTTTAAGTGAGAGCTTTTGTTGTTCAGTTATAACAAAACAATTAATGAAGTATAGTATGTACATGATTTGTGCATTTTATTTCACAGTTCATTAATTACACATATGAGCAAATACACATACTCCCATAAAAATTTAAATTCTTAATTGACTACAATAAAAATACAAGAAGCACGAAGAACTCAAGTTCAAGTTTTCTACAATGTCAGAGATTGAGTATTCTGTCTTGGTTAGGTCTATTGACCTCATTTTTTTTTTTACTTCTGATGGGTGATACTTAACCAGCAATCATAAGGAAAATGATTTTCCCTTTTTTAGTAGGGGCAAAACTTTTTCTAATGTAAAATATTGGGAGGTACTCTTCTGTGTTCCTGACACTTTAGGAAAACAAATAGGAATTTCTTATACATTTCAAGTTAAAGCCTGTCATATAATCCCTCTCTATATATGACTTGTAAGTAATAAAATATACCTATAGATATATTTAGGTTCCTAGTTTACATAGTATAGGATTTATCTGATTTTAATTTTAAGGTGGTTTTCAGTGAGACAGTATTATCATGTACTCCATTTAAGGAATGAGACAGAGGAACTTAATATTCTTGTGAAAATATAAATTGAATTGTAGATGAGTACTGATTTTTATTCTGTCTTTCTGAATCTGGATGTTCTTCTCAACCAGAAAAATATTTTCCCCACAGGAGATCCAATTAACAATTTCAGAATAAATTGTGTTGAGTACCCACAGCACATAGGATAACAGCTGACTCAAATAATTTATCAACTACAAATGTGAACAACGTGAGGTGAGAAAAAGCTTTTCTCACCAGCATTTCTCCAACTCCAATTTGCTGCACAAATGACCCAGGCAATTTTATTCTATGCTGCAAAACAAATTCTGAGTCAGCTGGTCCTCCATGAAAGAAGACCTGTATTTTTAACCTCTGCCCCGACACTGCCCTCACCGCCACTGAGCTACTGATGCTGAAGGTGTGGGTGTGTGAGTTATATTGTGATCAGCAAGGATGTGTTCATTCTGTAGAGTCTGACATTGGTCATCTAGGTTTTCTGTACCGAACATTTGCTTTATCTGTAATTTTTAAATAGAAATACAGGGATTTTCATGCACTATAGAGTTTGTTTTTCTTGTGTTTGAGTCTTCTAAATTCAATGACTCTTTTTTGTTCAACAACGAGCACTTTATTTAATGTATCGACCTCATATCATTTGAAAGTATATTTCAGGCAATGTTTTTGAGAGATATAAGTAAATATTATATGGCAAGTCACATTTTCAGATGTGATCTAAGAAAATGAAAGAGGCATGTGGAATGTGTGAAGATAAAGTTTTTCATGCATATTTAGGGAATACCTGGTTATGTCAGCTTGTTGAAGAAAAAACATGAATAAGAGACCCTGTGTCACGAAAGATCTGGGGATTGTTCTCAGAAGAGGAAATAGTCATTGTGAAGACTCAAAGAAATGTGCTTTCCTTAGTTTAGAAAAGGGAACTAGTTTGTTGAGAATGATACAAAGAGTGAATCAGAAAGAGTCAGAAATTGTTAAAGAATTAAATGAAATTTTGTGATAAAAAATCCCTAATCTAGAAATTTATAAAATTAATAAAAATGTACCCTGAATGGTTAAGTGGACTCAGTATTTTCTGTCATTTTAATTCTGACTTCAGTATTATTAGAGCCATTTTGTTAAATGAGCTAAAACTTCCCTGCTCCAAGGACTTACCCTAACAATAAGAGATACTTATCTGATGAATTTTCTCTCAAAATAATGACCGCTTATAACCAGCTCCCTATTCTGTCACCAGTGTTGTCTCCCATCACCTAGACAGCCACTATTTTGACCATAACACTGTACAGTGACTTTCTGTATGTTAAAAGCATCACATAGTGTATCTCAGTTAATGTGTCTTATTTCACTAGTTCTTCAGTATTATCGGATGTGAATGTAGATAATATATTTTTGTATAGTTTTTATAGTATTCAATATGTGCCTGTACCTCACTCTCTGCATTCATAATTTTTTCATATGCAAGCTTAGTTATTCATTCAATTTTTGACTTGAAGAAGATGACATTTACTGGCAATGTGTATGATAAGTTAATATAATTGCATTTTATTAGAATACTGCTGCATCCTATGAAAAATGCGTATTCTTCTGATTCCTAATCATTATGACTACAAAATTGCTATTTTTGTATTTGGTTACTTAAGATATTCCTTACCTCAAATAAAAAGATTAAATGATGAAAATTCCTCATTTGAAAAGTATGACTTCTGTTTTGTTTTTTCACTTTGCTTATTACAAAAACAAACTCAAGCTCATGGGGAAGAAATGGCTTTTTACCTTTTTCTCATCATGTAGTCCTATGATAAAAATTTCAGGTAATACTTCTCTATTATTTTTATCTTGTATTTTAGCTAAACTTATTTCAAGCTTTTTTCTTTTTGATACTTATGGGATTAAAAAGTTCTGAGGACAAACTAAACCTAAAACATTGTGTAAACTTAATGTGATCTGAAGGATGTATCGATGCACATAAACATGTTGAACTACACACATTGCTGTGGTGACAAGATGACTTTATATTGGAGCATTGCAAGTCATGACTGCACTTCAGTCAAAAAGAATGAAAAAATCCAAATTAATGACTTCCATTTGAGAAGGAAGTAATCTATAGTGATCAATGTAATCTCTTGACATAAATGGAAATGCTCAATTATTTCAGATTCAAGTTGGGGGATAACATTGACTGCATTGAAATGACAAAGGGAAAACCCTAAAATATCAATTATCACAGAACTCAATGGTATGTATTACATAATTGTACAGAGATATAGAAATAAAATAAGTATAAATTATAGGAAATAAATAGAAGAGGAATGTTGTTATGGTACACGGATTGTAACATGAATAAGAAATGAGCATGGTAATCACGTAGAAATTAATTTTCAATCTGACCATTATTTAAAAAAATAACAAGAATTTTCTTCCAACCTCAACAGACTGTGGAGAAATCTAGATGGTAGAGTTGATGGGTTTGGAATTTTAAAGAAGACAAAAGGACATCTCTGAACTCATAACTGAATTGTTAAGACTTTGTGGACACAGCCTGAAGACAGACATATATGCATACATAGATGTATATATATATCTATATATACATATATATAGATATATATATACTCTTTAACTCTGGTTTTCAGTCTCCACACCATTTACCTTCACTCCAAATGTGGGATCTGTCCCTTCATGTAGCATGTTTAGAGCATCCTGGGGACAATTCAGCCTTACCTTGTGTGATTACCTGAAGTGTGTCTGAATATTGCTCTAAATACCCTGGGGACATAGCTCCTTTGGTGTAAATTCAGTCTTAACTATGTTCCCATTATTTGAAATTTTGATATTCTAATAATGTAGTGAAAAAGAAAATGAAATACAATCCACATTGTAAATGGCACAGCCACATCATGAAATGTTTGCAGCACTGACTTATGGACCCACGTTTTTGCTGTATGATTAGAGAGATGTCTATAAGTTACTTTTGAATAAATAGGGAAGGAATAATAATGGAAAAATGATTAGTGCCCAAACTATATGCACCCTGGATGCTCATATATGTCCTTTTAAATATTGAATTTAAAATTTGACAGCACTAGCTCTCTGTTGTTGGGTGTGATATGAAGTTCACACAGTGATCTGCAGTTTTGTATCTTAAGTCATAGCAATGTCAACAAAAGATATAACAAAAATGGAGAAAACCTTGGGTACAGTGTGAGGATGTTTGTATGTACCACATATAAATAAACCATTTAACTAAGACACTTTGAAATGACTTACGACAAATGACTGTAATCCAAAATATGCAAGTGAAAGAAAAGATATTCAATAGTTATAATTTAATGACAGTGGTTAACAATTTGAGAACTTATTAGCAAAGACTTGGAAAAGAAAGAACAAATCAGAAAATCTTTTAAAATGTGAGGAGGATGCAATATCTATGTTCTAATAATTTTTAAAAGGAAAGGTGTAGTCAGGAATGAGGCAGTAGACAAGCAGTAAGAAAGTGTGGTGAGAAGAATTTTATTTTATTTAGTTGTTTATCTCTGTTGTCTCCATGGCCCCTGGTCTGAACAAGGATCCTTGGAATCTATGTGGACTCACCTAGTCTACTAAACTGCTAGGTCAACTGGGCACACCCTAAGTTGAATCGATAATACATGGAAATGGGTTCAAAATATGTGCATAGATGAAAAGGTAACTGTGAGTCCAAGTTATTGAAGGCTGCATTCATAAAGATTTTTTTCAGATGATGCAACATTTGGCAATCGCAGAAGAACAAAATGACCAGGAATAAGAGATGTGGGCAGAAGTTGGAAATAGGTGTAATGTATGATTTACAAGCACCAAGTATCAAAAAGGTGTATATTTTTATTTTTGTGAGAGCTTTTGTTGTTCAGCTATAAAAAATCAAAATAATCAATGGAAAGTAGTACATAATATGACTTGTGCATTTTAGTACACACAATTTTTAAATTACACTTTATGAACAAATACATATAAAAGTTCTCAGATATTTGTTGAATGAATTCAATAAAAACTGAAGTAGCATGAAGAACTCAGTATATGGAAGCAAAGAACTCACAAAGAATATTTTCAATAGAGCCATTAATTGGCTTACTAACCCAAACATATGTAATCAAGGAAAAGTAAGTTCATTAACATGCTCTTTTTCCTTTCCTAAATAAAATGCCTTTTAACTTGAATATCGAGAGAGAGGAGATATGTGCTGTGCATATTTCTGGTCCAAAATAATGTTGGCAATCATGATTGGTTAATTATTTGTCCTCCGAATATATAGTCAAAGATACTCAATTCTAAAAAGAATTCCATTGATTACTGTCTTTCCCGCCACAGCTAACAAAATACATATTTCTCTACCCAATTACTTGTAAACTGTTTACTGAAAGTCAATTTTTACCACAAGGTTTACATCTCCCAATCTCCCTTCTAACTGGGCTTCCATGACCACCACTGAAATGTCAGCACTAACATTGCATCACCAAGTATTCTATTTGCTTCTCTTTTGGTATGTTGTTATTTTATTAGCTATCAGCAAACAACTTCAGTGATTTGTACTCAGCAATCTGAGATCTAGTCTTACCTCCTTTCCCTTTGATCAACTCCTGCAGCATTTACTGGGCTTCAGCTCACGTGGGTGAGGTCTCTGTGAGAAAGCTCTCAACATCAATGACCAAAGTCCTCCTGGGTAGTTGCTGATGGAGAATAAGGCTCTGAACCAAGACAAAGTAATAGAAAGGAGGAAAACATTGACACCCTGGCCAGAATTAATTCTCCAAAAGTAACACTGGTGTCCTGTCCCTGGCCAGGCTATGCAGCTGAGGCTGGCTCCTCTCTGATAGTCAGAAGGAGTATTTACACTCCTATGTCTGCTCATAAGCCACTTTCTCTCCCTTTTGAAACTGATACCTGTAACTAATTGATTTCCCTGTGGACATTGGTCTGGAACGAAAGATATTTTTCCTGTTTTGTCTCTGTTCCTAGGAGATAATGTTCTCAATTATGAATGAACATATTTATTTATTATTATTGAAGTTATATTGCATTTTGACAATGACTTGTTTTCGTGTATACATAGTAGTACTTTTAATTTTTAAAAATAGTGCAGTACGTTTACTAATATTCTCCCCCTCTTTTTCTCCTTCAGTAAATTCCTTTCATCCCATTTTCCCTCCCCCTCCTCATCACTTTGTTACCCCCTGGTTTGCTTTTTGTCTCTCACCACTGATTCCATAGTGTATATATTTACCACATTTTCTTTATTCACTCCTCTGTTGATGGACATTTAGGTAGTTTCCAGCTCTTAGTCTTATGAACTGTGTTACAATGAAATTGGGGGTGTACGTATCTTTTCGCCAAGTGTTTTTTTTTTTTTCTTTAGGGTAAATACCAAATAGAGGAAAAATGGGATCATATGGAATTTCTATTCTCACTTCTATGAGGACACTCCATTCTGCTTCCCAGAATGGTTGTACCACTTTACATTCCCACAAACAATAAATTAGTGCTCTTCTTTTCTCCACATTCTCTTCAGCAGTTATAGTTCCATATTTTTGATAGTAGCAATTCTTATGGGCCTGAGGTGATATCTCAATTTTGTTTTGATTTTCATTTCTCTGATGACAAGAGAAATAAAGCATCTTTTCATGAACCTGCGGTCCATTTGTATGTCTTCCTTGGACAGTTGTCTATTAAGGTCATTAACCCATTTTTTGATTGCTTGCTTATATTTTTGTTGTCCAATTTTATGAGTTCTTTGTATATCTTAGATATTAACCCCTTATCCGAGGCGAGATACTAATAACTTTTCCCATTCAGTTGTGTGACTATTTGTTTTTAGGTGAATTTCTTTTGCTGAATAGCATTTTAGCTTTATGTAATCCGACTGGTTTTTAAAAAAATATTATTTGCCTTGCAATCGCGGTTGAATTGCTGAAGTTCTCTCTTATGTCTTTGTCTAACAATGTTTTGCCTCTATTCTCTTCTATGTATTTGATGGTTTTTTGTCTTATGTCTAGATCTTTAACCCATTTTGAGTTAATTGTTTTGTATGGTGTTAGGTAGTGTTCTAGTTTCACCCTTTTGCATGTGACTATCCCGTTCTCCCAAAACCATTAATTAAAGGGGCTCTCCTTGCCCCATTGTAAGTTTTTGGTTCCTTGGTCAAAAATTGGGTGTCCGCATATATGTGGGTTTTTCTACTTTCAATTATTTTCCATTGATCTGTCTTTCTATTTTTATATCAATAACATGCTGTTTTAATTATTATTGCTATGAAGTAGAGTTTGAAGTCAGGAAACATGACTCCTAGGTTTTTTTTTTTTCTGGAGGATTGTTTTTGCATCGTTTGCTGTTCCAAATAAATTTCAATATTTTGTGTCCTATGTCTGCGAAGAAAGTATTTGGAATTATAATGAGGATAACATTGAATCTGTATATTTCCTTTGGCAGTATGGCCATTGATATTATGTTGATTTTCTTGAACCATGAGCATGGAATATCTTTCCATTTCTTTGTGTCGTATTCTATTTCTTTTAGCAATGAGGTATAGTTCTCATAGTATATGTCCTTCACGTCTTTGGTTAGGTTTATTGCAAGGTATTTCATTTTTTGGGTGCAATTGTAAATAATATTGGTTTCTTCAGCCTATTTCTGCATTTTCATTTTTGGCATACATAAAAATACAACAGATTAATATAAAGTTTGTAACCTGCCTCTTTACTATATTTGTTTATTATTTCTAGTAGCTTTTTACTTGAGTCTTTGGGGTTCTCTATGTATATTATCATGTAATCTGTAAAAAGTGATAGTTTCACTGCTTCTCTTCCTATTCAGATGCCTTTTATATCTTTTTCTTGTCTAATTGCATTGACCAGGATATCTAGCACTATATATAGCAATGGTGCGAGTGGACATCCTTTTCTTGACCCTGATCTTAGAGTTTTTCTCTGTTGAATACAGTGTTTTCTGTGGGATTGTCATAAATAGCCTTAATTTTGCTGAAGTATATTCCTTCAACACCTCTTTTTGGAGTAATTTTTAGTATAAAAGGGTATTGAATCTTGTCAAATGCTTTTTCTGCATCTTGAGATGAACATGTTGTTTTTGTCCTTTTTATTGATACAATATATCACAATTATTGATCTGTCATGTTGAACCATCCCTGTATTCCTGGAATTAATTCCACTTGATCATGGTGTATGATTCATTTTATATGTTGTTGGATTTCATTTGCTAGCATTTTGTCAAGAATTTTGGGGTCAATATTCATTAAGGATATCAGTCTATAATTTTCTTTCTCAGTGCTGTCCTTCTCTGGTTTTGGAATCAGAGTAATGTTGGTGTCATAAAAAGTATTTGGAAGATTTCCATCTTCTATTTTTTTGGAATAGTTTGAGAAGGATTGGAACTAATTATTCTTTGTTTTGTAGAATTTGCTGGTGAAACCATGGGTTCCAAGGCTTTTACTTTGGGGAAGATTTTTGATCACTGTTTTATTTCCCTTGCTTGTGATTGATCTGTTTATGGCTTCTAGTGCTTCTTGGTTTACTTATGGTATATTGTATCTTTCCACAAATGTGTCCATTTCTTCTACATTATTCTGTTTATTGCCATATAGTTGTACATATTATTCTCTTATAGTCCTCTGTATTTTTGCTGTATCTGTCATGATTATTCCTTTTCATTTCTGATTTTATTTATTTGTGTTTTCTGAGTCTGGCGATTTGTCTATTTTTTATTCTTTTGAAAAATCAACTTTTGGATTAATTGAATTTTTGAATAGTCCTTCTGATTTGTATTTCATTGATTTCTGATCTAATTTTATTATTTCTTCCTTCTGTTGGATATAGGCCTTTTTTTTGCTGCTTCTGTTCCTTTACGTGATGGCTTAGATTTTTTTGTGATTCTTTTTGTTAACTGAGGTAGGATTTTCTTCTTTTTACTGCTTTTGCTGCATCCCGTAGATTTTGTAACATTGTGTCCTCATTTTAATTTGATACCAGATATTTTTAATTTCTTCCTTAATTCAATCTTTTACCCATTGCTTGCTCAAAAATGTGTTTATTCTTTACTTTTTTGCAATTTTTCTCTCTCCTTTTGTTTTATCTCTAGTTTGATGCCATTGTGATATGAGAAAATTCTAGATATGATTTAGGTCTTCGAAAATCTACTCAGACTTGTCTTGTGCTCCAACATGTGGTCTAACCTTGAGAATGTTTCATGGGCACTTGAGAAGAATGTGTAGTCTACAGTTTTTGGATGAAGTACTCTCTATGTATGTATTAGGTCCTGGTCTTCTATTTTGTCATTTAAAGATATTATTTCTTTATTGATTGCCTATCTGGATGATCTGTCTTTTACTGAAAGAGAAGTATTGAAGTCCCTTAATATTATCCAATTACTGTCAATATCCCGATTTAGTTCTGCTAATTTTTGCTTGATAATTTTGGTGCACCTTTTTTGGGTGCATAAATGCTAATAAGTGTTAAGTCTTCTTGTTGTAAAGAAAGGATTATCGTTTATCATTATATACTTTATCATGTCAGTCTTTATATCATTATATAATCATATAATTACATGCCTTTATCATTATATAATGTCCATCTTTATCTTTTTAAATTTTCTTTATCTGATATTACAGTCCTTTCTGATCTTTTTGGATTCAGCATTAGCTTGGAGTACCACTTTGCACCCATCCACTTTAAGCCTTTGCTTGTCTCTCGACATAAGGTGAGTTTCTTGTAGACAACTTATACTTGGTTTAAGCTTCTTAATCCATTTAGCAACTCTTTACTTTTTGATGGTGAGTTCAATCTATTTACATTTACAGTATTTATTGCCACTTGAGAACTTGCTACTGCATTTTGATTTTTGGTTTCTGCTCAGGTTGCTAACTTTGTTATATTTTTGTGAAGTTTTTCCTTTGGTTTAACTAGCAGAGACTTTTTAACATTTCTTGTAGAGGAGGTCTCTTGGTGGTAAACTCTTAGCATTTGTTTGGTGGGAAAAGCCTTAATTTCTCCCATAAATTTGAGGGAATTTTGTAGGATATAGTATTCTTGGCTGGCTTTATTTTCATCCTGAAGTATTTTGCAGAAATCATTTGATTCTCTTCTAGCCTGTAGAGTTTCTGTTGAGAAGTTTGAGGTCAGTCTGAAAGGAGTGCCTGTATATGTTATTGGGTTCTTTTTCTATGCTAACTTTAGAAATCGTTCTGTGTCTTGGATTTTTGATGCATTCACAATTACGTGACTTCATGTTTTTTAGAATTTGTATAGTTGGGTGTCCTGTTTGCTTCATTGGCTTGTTTGTTCATTACTGGCTCTAGGTATGGGAAGTTCTCTGTCATTAATTCCTTGAATATTCTGTTTCCTTCTTTTTTTCTTCACCTTATGGGATACCCAGTATTCTAATGTTGCCTCTCCTATGACATCAGATAGTTCTCTAAGTGTTTCTTCATTTTTTTTCATTTAATTATTTTTCTTCTTCCTCTAGGCTCCTTTCTGTATTACTATCTTGTATATCACTAATCCTTTTCTCCATTTGGGTTATTTTAGCTCCATAGCTTTCTATATTATTGTTAGTTTTATTAATTATCTCCTTTAAATCTTGTGTTCCTAGCAGTTTTTTCTATAGAGCTTCAATCTCAGCCTTTTGGTGCTTAATTTTTGTTTGAGCTCTTAGTTTTGTTTATCTGAATTTTCTTTTAATATTCTGAATTTCTTTATGATCTCAGACTTGAATTCATTATCTGCTTGATAAAACTATCTTTCTGTGTCTTCAAAGATAATTTCTGCTGTCATTTTGTTGTGATTTCATTTTCTGAGGTTTCAGGGTGTGTTGTGCTTTTCTTTTCTCCTATCACTTGGGATCTTATTAATCTATTGCTAATTTTTTAAACTTATGCCAGAGACGCTCTACTTTTCATTTCTTTCATATTTTTGACCCTTGCATGCTTCCATAATGTGTTTTGCTATGTCAGGGAGTAATGATAGCTGTTAAGTGGGGTTGGTCCTGTGGTGGTGGTGAAGTGGTCATCTGGGAGCCTGTGATTTTGCAGCTTGATTAGGGTAAGATAGGTTTGCTTTGCTACTAGAACTCTGCCGACTGGGGCTATGTGACTTGAGCCTGTTCTCTGCATTTAGGTCCCTTGTATTCACCAAACCATCAGGGCCCTTTCCATGGGCTGCTCTTCTAGTACCTTAGCCACTGGACCCCAGTTGCCAGACTTCCAAGGCCCCCGATGTGTATTGTTGGGTGCACAGCATCTGTATGCGCCTTTTATTTCTACCTTCAGTTTTCTCCAGCCTTACCTTTTCTAGTAAAGATTTCATCACAGCAATCACAGAAACCTTTGCCCTGCTGTTTGACTCAGGCTAGTGGCTCCCTGTTCTGTCTCAACTTAAGTTGCGAGAGGTTAGGGAGACTGACTGTGCTCTTTCCAAAGGAGAAGAGAGAGGCAGCAATGGAATCACTGCTCTTCAAATCCTGTGCCAGTTGACATTTGATGATTCCTTCTCTGGGAAATCTCCTGTCTTCTAGAGAATTAAATATTCACCAAATTTATTTGAACCGCATTAACGCTATCTACAAAGTCAGAGATTGAGGATTCCATTTGATTAGGTCTCTTGACCGCCAAGTTATTGACGTCTGATGGGGCATACGTCCCTTAAAATCATAGGAAGTTATTTGTCCCTCTTTAGAAGGGGCACAGCTTTGTTCTAATTATAAAAATTGGGGGGTGCACTTCTTGTGAACAGTGTAAGGTGGGAAAAGATTTTCTCATCAGCATTTCTCCAAATTCATTTTGCTGCAAAAATGACCCAAATGACTCCCAAAATTTCATTTTATGCTGCAAATCCAATTGTGGATTAGCATGTCACCAGTGAGCCAGGAACTGAATTTCTAGCCCTTCTGCCCCGCCCACCTACCTCTGAACTGTTGATGCTGAAGGAGCGGGTTTGTGGGTTACTTGTGATCAGCAAGGATGTGTTCTTCATGTAGAGTCTGACATTTGTCATCTACATTTTCCACACCCAATATTTGCCTTATCTGTAATTTTCAATGAGAAGAGTGGGGATTTTCACTCTCTATAGAGGTTTTGATAAATTTATGTTTGATGTTTCTAAATATAATGACTTTTTGTTCAACAATGATCACTTTAATGTATCCACCTCTTATATCATATGAAACTGTTTTAGGCAATGATTCTGAAAGAATACAAGCAAAAATTATATGGCATGTCATATTTTGAGAGATGATCAAAGAAAATGAGAGTCATATTGCATGTGTGAAGATAACTTTTCATGTATATTTAGTGGATACCTGGTTACATCAGCTTGTTTGAAGAAAAGCTACTATTAAGAGATCCAGTGTCATGAATGATCTGGAGATTGTGCTACAGAAGAGGAAATAGTCAGTGTGAAGACTCTAAAAACTTCAGTTTAAGAAAAGGAAACCAGTTTGCTGAGAATGATACATACAGAGAATGAGGAGAACGAGTTAGAAATTGTTGAAGAATGAAACGGTTCTCTTTCTATTGTTGAATTTTGTGTTACAAAATATTCCCTCATCTAGAAATTTATAAAATTGTTAAAAATCTATCCTTATGTTTAAGTCCATTATCTTCTGTCATTTGAATTCTGACTACAGTACTCTGAGAGTCACCTTTGAATAAATGAGCTAAAGGTTTCCTGCCTCAACAACTTGCCCTGTCAACAAGAAATATTTGCCCGATGAATTTTCTCTCAGAGTAATGACCCCTGTATAACCAGCTCCCTAGAAATTCTGTAACGAGTGTTATCTCCCATCACCCAGGCAGCCACTATTTTGACCATGTAACTGTACAGTGACACTTTCTGTATGTTAAAATCATCACATAGTGTGTCTCAGTTAATGTTTCTTTTTTCACATGGTCTTCAGTATTATTGGATGTAATTGTAGATAAAATAATTTTTTATAGCTGTATAGTATTCATGATGTGACTACGTATTCATCATTTTTATATACAAGACTTAACTATCATTTAATTTTTGATTTGAAGAAGTTGGCATTTACTGGTTATATCTATGATAAATGAATATGATATCATTTTTTACAATAATACTGTATATATTCTATGTTAAGTACATATGTTGCCATTTTCCTAACTAATATGCTCACAAATTTCCTACTTTTGCATTTGGTTATTTCAGATATTTCTATACCTCAAATATAAAGATTAAATGTTGCAAAGATTAAATGAAGCCTCATTTGAAAAGTATGATTTCTGTTTTGTGATTTTGCTTTGCTTATTTCAAAAACAAACTCTTGCTTATGAGGATTTAATGGCTGTTCTAAACTTTTCTTGTCATGTAGCCCTTTTCTAAAAACATTTCAAGAAATAGTTCTCTATATTTTAAATTTATTTTATTTTAGCTAAACTAATTTCATGCTTTTTTTCTTTTTTTTGATTCCTATGGGATTAAAATTAATGGAGATGAAATTGGCCTAAAATATAGTGTAAGATTAATGTCAGTGAAACAATATATGGATTCCCATGAACATGATGATGAACTATATACATGGCCATGGTGTTAAGATTAGTTATTACATTGTAGAAGCTTAAGTCATGACCCCATTTTAGTCAAGAAGAAAGAAAAAATGCAAACTAATGACTTCATTTGAGAAGAAGTTAATCTATAAAGATCCTTGTAATCCCTTTACATAAATAGGAATGTTCAAATATTTCAGATCCTGGTTGGGGGGGTAGCATTGACTGAGTTGAAATTACAAGCAGGGAAACTCTTGAGTAACAGTTCATACAGAACTTAATACTAGGAATTATATAACTGAGCAGATATATAGGAATAAAATAAATAGAATAAATAGAAACTAAATAGTCAGGGAACACTCTCATAGTTGAGTCAGAGATTGCAGCATTTGACTCAGACTTTAGTTCTGTTCTCACTGGCATTTGCTCAGCATCAGGGAAATTAGCACTTTAATAACATCCATCCCAAGGAGTCTTTTTGGAGATCCATTTTATGTATTTGTTCCTAAGACTACAGATAAAGGGGTTCAGCATGAGTGTGACCACCATATACATCAGCGAAGCTGTTGCATTTGAATGTGAGCTGTGGGAACCAGCAAAGCTAAGATACAATCTTAAATTCATGCAATACAATAATGAGACAGTGAGAAGTCAGATGCACAGGTAGAAAATTATTTATTCTTACCCCAAGCAGATAAAATGCCATGTATGAAAGAAGCTGTATTGGAGTATGAGAAAAGAATACCAGCAAGGGGACCACCTAGAAAAACAGCAAAAATATGTCATCACATCATGGAGAAAAGTGTCAGAATAGGCAAGACGGGCCACCTGATCAAGTTCACAGAAATAGTGAGGGATTAGTACGTCTGTGCAGAAAGACAACCTCAACACCATCAAGGTTTCTAATAAGGGATTCAAAGCACACATGACCCAGTACCTCAGAACCAACAGTCTACAGAGCCTGGAGTTCATGATAACTGTGTAATGCAGTGGGTGACAGATGGCCGTAAAGCAGTCATAGGCCATCAGGGTCAGGAGAAATTCATCCAACCCACCAAAAAGCATAAAATGTACATCTGTATGATGTATCCTGTATAGATGATGACTTTGCTCTGTATCTAAATCATCTGCAGCATCTTAAGGATGGTGGAGGAGGTAAAACATGTCTACAAAGGACAGATTGCAGAGGAAGAAGTACATGGGTTTGTGGGTATGTGGGTTGGAGATGATGGCCAGGATTATGAGTAGGTTTCCCATGATAGTGATTATGTAAAAGGAGAGGAAAATCCCATACATGAGAAGTTGCATTTCATTCAACTGTTAACCCCCAAAGAAGAAAATTTGAGAGTTATGTATCATTGCCTGGCTCCATGTGGTGGAGCTGACTACAAAGAAATAAATAGAAGATAGTGACCAATTGTTCTGAAAAGATATCATTTCAGAGTGGAAATGGTATAACTTAGAATTGCTGGAAACAATTTAGAATATCTGATGTGTGGATTCAGTTCATTTATGGAATCTTAAATAATTCCTAATTCACTAGCTGTCCAACTTTCTAATATCTTCCTTTGATGTTATATATTTCACATGTTTAATATGAAATTCTTTCATGCATTTGCAAAACATAAAATTCTTATTTCCAGTGATGGTGATAGAATTATCAATGATAAATTATAGGACATTGTCAGATTTTAACAGGTGACAGGAGAAAATCAATGGGAGTATTTGGAATGTATGATGATATGGTATACCTTTTTAT
Organism: Solenodon paradoxus; assembly: GCA_004363575.1. NCBI lineage: Eukaryota > Metazoa > Chordata > Mammalia > Eulipotyphla > Solenodontidae > Solenodon > Solenodon paradoxus. The sequence goes on along the minus strand of RJWH01004125.1, from coordinate 51,781 downwards.
GCATGTATAGGAATGACCGGTTACACCACATTGTTTGAGGATACACAAAAAGAGACCCTGTGTCATTAGTGTATCTGGGGATTGTGTTTCTGCAGAGGAATGATCAACGTAAAGTCCCTGGGAAAGGTGCTTGTTGTAGTTTAAGAAAAAGAATCCAGTTTGTTGAGGGAAATAAATTAGAGATGAGGCGAAGATATAAGATGTATGTGGAAGAGGTATGATATTCCAACTCCATTGTTGTCGTATCAAAAAGAAACACACATATGTGAGCATGTGCACCCCCTCACACTCACTGTGGAGCCTTACTTCCTGTATTGTATAGCTGATTTTCTTATTCCCAAACATAATGGTAAGGATAGAAGTTATACAATTTATACTGGTCAGATGGGAAATTCTTTTCTCTAAGGAATGTGCAAACGTTCCAAGATTTCCACTTTGTAAACTTCCCAAGGCCCCATAGACTTGGGGATCAACACTGGGTGCTTTATAATGTGCTTGTTTTTAAGATAAAATTTAATGTTGTTCAGTGAAAAGACAGACAGACAGAGAGGGGGGAGGAAAGAAAGAAATTTGTTGGGAAGAGGATGAAAAAGATCTTGTAGGTCAGAGGCTCCTTTAGAGATTCTGAGTTGTGAAAAAATTAAAGAATCTTTGCTTTTGAGAGCATTCAACTCTCATTATATTTCCTTGCTAACCATCAAGTATGATATAAGCAAAATATTTTTCTTCTCAGGACATAAGTAGTGCTACTTTAACTGTGCAAACAACATACTGGTTGAATTGTCAAGAAAAAATGGGCAAAAATAAACAACTCATGGAAGAATATTGATGCCACAAACATTCAGCATTTTATATGAAGTAGTAGAAGATTTGGCTTTCTTTGACTGTTCCATATTTGTTTTCCTATGAGGTCCTCTAGGAGATGAAGGAAGACTGTCTCATATTTTCAGTGTAATATCTTTTCTGTTATTCTGAGTTTTAGCATTAGATCTGATTTTTTATTTTTTTTTGAAAAGTTCAATGGCACACTCTAGTCCTGGTTCAAGTCTTATTAGAACATTCACTGTGGTCCCCAAACCATGTTTTATCAGCTACTACTTATATCATGACAACGCCAAACATTTACAGTGTAAGTTTACTCATAATATTTATAGAGCATTTATGTCATATGCACATCTATTTCAGTGTACTGTGGCTTCAACATTGTAGTACAAGTATTATACTTTTGTTGCTTACCTTTGTTTATTCATAGATGTATCTGATTATACGTACACTTGTATAGAATCAAATTTAGGAAACTCAGACTCTTCTGAATAAAAGTTATGTCAGAGTAAATGAAATCACATCATTTAAAGTGGTTTCATAACCCATATGCATTCTATGGAACACTGAAAGCAAACCAAAATATTTGATAATGAATTGAATAATATCAACATGGTTTAATAATCAGCAAAGATCAAGGCATAAGACAATACAAGACAAATGCATGTAGACTTTCCCACATAGTATAGATATTTTTTAAACTTTTTGATTGAACAAGGAATCAAATCTCTCTGTAGAAGGATATTAAACATCTGACAATTTTTTTTCAGTTTTTTATAAGGTTGGTTTGTTTTAGAAAGGCTGATGTCAATGTTGTGTCCTCTGGAAGGAAATTAAGTGGTTCATATCTCACAAATTATATGTTTATATTTAATTGTTTTTAATTCTTCCACTGCTTCTAATTATTTTAATTTATTTGCATTGCTATATGATTTTTAAGATATTGTCTTTGAACTTCATTCTGTGTGTATATTATTTAAAAATCAAAGGCAATGAAAACTCATGGCAAAAGTAAAGAGAAAATTTTTGGTGCACATGTAAAAAATCTGAAATCTATCGGTGATCAGAAACTCTTAATGAAGGTTATTAAATTACAAGTTGTAGACTTATTTAAAATAAAGTGGGAAATACATTCATAAATAAAATATCCAAGCAAACTTAATTGTTAGTTACTTAAAATAACTTGAAATGTTACCAATTTTAGAAAAATGGACATATATTATAATAGGGACTTGCAATAATAGGAACTGAACGTGATAATCAAACATTTTACTGTTTTCTCAAACTGAGAAATAGTTTTAAAAAGAAACAAGAATTTTCTTTCACCCTCACCAGACTGGGGAGAAACATAGCTGACCATACTGATGGGTTGGAATTTTAAAGAGGACAGGGGATAATCACTAACTAAGCACAGAAATTTGAGCTGTTATAACTCAGGTTTGTGGATACAACCTGAAAACAGACATAAATGTCACAATACAGATGTACATAACTTGGGTTCCTTGGTCTTCACGCTAATGGCCTTCACTGTCTGAAGTGGGTTCTGTCCCCTCATGTAAGAGTTTAGAACATCCCAGGGTCCATCCATCTTCCCTGTTTGGTATCCTAAAGTGTGTCTGAACATTCCTGCTAATACCTAGGGGACATCTCCATTGGGGAGAATTCATTGTTAACTATGCCCCTCTATTTTGAAGCTTTGATAACCTAGTAATTTAGTGAGAGAGAATATGACAGAGTATCAAGTTAGAAATGGCCACACCATGAAATGCATGCATCATTAACTGATAAACCCTCATTATAATAGGAGATTAGAGGGGCTTCTGTAAGGTGCTATTGAGTAAGAAGGAAAGGGGGAAACATTGAATAAAAAGATTAGTGGCACCTACATTACACCTACAATGCTCATATAGTTCCCTTTCTATGTTGAATTTAAATGTGAGGGTATAGTAGTTTGTTGTTTGGTGTGGTCTGAAATGCACAAAGACTGAACTGAACTTTTAATATAGAAAGCATAGTGTAATGTTAACAAAATAAAACAATAGAGAAAAGTCTGTGCAATATGTGAGGATGTGTTTGCATCATGTATAGATAAAATTGTTAACTAAGATCCTTTGAAATAAGTTATGACAGAATACATTTGTGTCAAGTATAGTAGTTCAAACCAATTATGATAATAAAATTGAGTGGAAATTCAAAATCATCACGTAAAAGAAAAGGTAATCCATAATCTTCATTTAATGACAGTGACATGGGTCCTTTATTCAAGATTGGATCATCAAAAACTAAGACATAAAAGAATAAGTCATAATCTTTTTAAATGAAAGAATGGTGTAGTATCTAAGTTATATTTTTAAAATATAGTTAAAGATACAAAATATACTCATGGATGATAAGGTGACTGAGAATCAAACTGAAAGAATATTTTCAAAATGATTCCTACAAATGATGCAACATTTGGAAATAGCACTCAATAGAACAAAAGAAACAGGAGTAACAGAGATGTGGACAGTCGTTGGAAGTATGTGTAAATAATGCTTTGTAAGTTTAAGTATCAGAAAAACATTCATTTAATTTTTTTAGTAAGGATAACCAAATGAAGAATATTTAAGTGAAAACTCATGATTTTCAGTGAAAAACTTTTTAAAAATTAGTGGAGAGTACCTAATATGACTCACGAGTTTTAGTATGCAAAGTAGTAAATGTTACATAGCTGTACTAATTCATACATAAAGTACTACATGTCAAATTGTGAAATTGATGAAAATATTTCAGTTCTTTGAATGAATGCAATCAAAACTGTGAAAAAGCATGAAAAGTTTGCTATATAGAAGTGATAAACTGAATTTTTTTTTCCAATAGAGACAGTTGACTAATCCACAAATATATCCAGTCGTACAGGTAATATAATCATGGCAAATAAGTTCATTAGCACATTCCTTTTATTTTAATAAATAAAAAACTTTCTCTTAAAGAGAGAGGTGGATATGAGAAATGTATGTCTCAGGTATTTCTGGTGTAAGGTCATTCTTGCAATTGCTCATTAGTCAGCTTTTGTTATCAGTAAGAAGATACAGTCAAATATGTTCAATTTTACAAAGGAACACCATTGATTATTGTCTCTCCACAACTTATACCTTATTTCTCTACACAAATATCAAAAAATATTTTGTACTGAAATTCAATATTTCTGAAGGACTTATACCTCCCATTTTCTCTCCTAACTGGGATCCCATAACCACCATTGAATAGTCAGCATTGACCCTTGCATGTCTGACTTCATATTCACTTACTTTCTGGGATATTATGTCACTTTAATAACTATCAAATACTTATAGTGTTCTGTGCTGTGGACTAGGATGAATTATCTCTGAGTAAACTTAAGTCAGTGTTTTTACCTACATATCCTTTGATCAACTCCTGCAGACTTTACTGGGCTCACACTCCCCTTGATTGGGTCCTTGAGAAGAATGTCCCAATAGTGATGTCCAAAATATTCCTGGGTTGATGATGGGAGAATGTGAAACTGTTTCCTGACAAGACAACAGAAAGGAAGAAATTATTGATTCCTGTCAGGAATTAGAGCTCCAAAAGTAACACTGGTTTCCTGTCCATGACCATGCTATGCAAGCTTAGGATTGGCAGAAAGCAAAATTTACACTCTTTCCTGTTCATTAGCAACTTTCCCTCCATGTATGATAGCCTCTAACGAATTGATTTCCCTGTGGACAATAGCCTGGAGAAAAGGATATTTCATCCTACTGTGTCTCTGTTTCCAGAAGACACCGTTGTCAATAATGAATTCAGCTTTTATGGTTCTTTCTCCTTGAAATTTCCTGTTTCCTAGAAAGTTAAACTCTCACCAACTTATTCAACCCTCAAAGTTTTCTGCAAAGTCAGAGATCGAGGATTTGCTCCAAGTCAAGTCTCTTGACCCTTAAATCATGGACTTCTGATAGGATGTATCCCTTAAAATCATAGAGAATTACTATTTTCCTCATCAGAAGGGTCACAATTTTTAGTCACTTATAATACTTTAGGAGGTGTATTCCTTTTATTCCTGGTACTGTTTGGAAAAACAAATAGGAATGTCATTCATATCTGAAGTTAAACTGTCATTTTGTCCCTCATTATAAATGAGTTGTCAGTTATTTGAGATATTTAGGTATACTTAGACTCCTAGTTTAAAGCGATATAGGAATTGTTGGATTTATATTTTAAGGTAGTTTTTTCATGAGATATTACTCTCATTTGCTCCATTTGAGGAATGAGGCTGAGAGGGATTTGATATTCTGGTGAAAACATAAATTCTTTTTGGAATGTGTATTGATTGTTACTCTATTTCTGGTTGTGATTCTCAACCAGAGAAAAATTTTCACCACTGGATGTATATTTGGCAATTTCAGAAGGTCTTGTTTGAAATACCCACAACATGTAGGATAACGCCTAACTCAAATAATTATTCAAACACAAACGCCAATATTGGAAGGTGAAAACAAACATTTTCTCACCAGCATTTCTCCAATTTTATTTTGATGCATTGAACCAGGAGTATCTGATTCAAAATCAAATTCTGTTTCAACAGGTCTACAGTGAGTTCAGGACCTGCATTTCTAACACTCCCAGAATATGTTTATACTAAAGGTTCTGGTCTGTGGGTGAACTGTCATTAGCTAGGTTGAGTTCCTATTATTGGAGACAGATGTAGGTAGTTCTAGATTTTCTGTACCAAAAGTTTGCTTTGTCAGTAATTTCCAAAGAGAAGTGGAGGGTATTTTCACTCACTATAGATTCACTATAGAGGCTGTTATACATTTGTTTTTGGTTCTCCTAAATATAATGACTTTTTTGATCAACAATAATCACTTTGTTTAATTTCTCTACCCCATCCATTCTTTGGAAATATGTTTCAGATAACATGACATTTCCCCTGGATGTTTCAGAATGCTTCTCCCCCAAATGAGGATAATCTCCTATATAACCAAAATAATTATAATGCCCGATATATAGTGTCATATTCAATCCTATCATCTAAATTTTTCAATGTTCAAAAATCTCCAAGTATACCAACAAATCTTAGTTGTCTTTTCATGTGTAAAACCAATGTAGGTTGTGATTGTATAACAAATATCTTTGTATAGTTTTATATTATTCAATATGTGCCTGTACCTCACTCTATGCATCCATCATTTTTAATATGCAGAGTTTATTAATTCAATTTTTGTCTTTAAGAAGTTGGCATTTATAAGCTATGTCTATGATAAATGTATATGATTGCATTTTTACAAGAATACTGTTTGAATTGTATGACAAATGCATATTCTGCTGATTCTTGATTTTCATATCCGCAAACTTCCTACTTTTGTATTTGGTTATTTAAGATATTTCTATACCTCAATTGTAAAGATTAAATAATGATAATTCTCATTTGAAAAATATGATTTCTTTTTTTTTGCTTTGCTTGCTTCAAAAACAAACTGCTTGTGGGGAAGAAATGGCTGTTTTCAACTTTTCTCATCACGTTGTCCTTTGATAAACATTTCAAGTAATAGTCCTCTATTTTTTCTATCCTTTATTTTAGCTAAACTTATTTAACGCTATTTTTCTTTTTTGATTCTTATGGGAATAAAATTATGGAGATACAATTGACCTAAAATTTAGTGTAAGTTTAATGTTAGCAAAAGGATGTATGGATGCCCGTGAACATGATGAAATGCATATATTGCCTTGGTATTAAGACTTATTTTTACATAGGGGCAGTGCAAGTCATGACTGAATTTCAGTCAAGAAATTAAAGTAATTAAATGTAATGACTTCTCTGAGAAGAAGTTAATCTATGGAGAACCATGTAATCCCTTGACATAAATGGGAATGTAGAAATATTTCATCCAAGTAGGAGGATAACATTAACTGAGTTGAAATGAAAGGGGAAAACTCGTGAATATCAGTTATCACTGAACTTAATGGTATGGATTACAAAATTGTACAGAGATATAGAAATTAAATAAATATAAATTATAAAAAATAAATAGAAGAGGTATGTTCTCATAGCTGATTCAGAGATTGCAACATTTGGCTCAGACTTTAGTCCTGTTCTCACTGACATTTGTACAACATTAGGGCAATTGGCACTTTAATGACAACCTTCCCAAAGATTCTTTTCAGAGCCTCGTTTATGTCTTTGTTCCTAAGAATGTAGATGAACAGGTTCAGCATGGGTGTGACCACTGTGTACTTTACTGAGGCTGTTGCAGTTGAGTGTGTTCTGTGGAACCAGAAGAGCTAAGATACACCACAAAGCTTGTGCAATAAAATAAATAGATGACTGAGAAGTGAGATACACAGGTGTACAAAGCTTTATACTTCCACAAGTGGATGGGATTCCATGTATGGAAGAAACTATCCTAGAGGATGAGTAAGGGATATCAGCCAGGGGACCACCATCTAGAAAAATAGCGAAAAAATAATATATCACCAAGTCATTGAGAAAAGTGTCAGATGGACCACATTGTTGAGTTCACAGAAAAAGTGAACATCTGTACATCTGTGCAGAAGGACAACCTCGACACAATCAAGCTTTCTAATGAGGGATGCAGAGTAATCATGACTCAGGAACCCGGAACCAATAGTCCACAGACCTGGGGGTTCATGATGACTGTGTAGTGCATTGGGTGATAGATGGCCACGAAGTGGTCTTAGGCCATCACATTCAAGAGAAAGTCATCCAATCCTCCAATGAGCATAAAAAGTACATCTGTGTGATGCATCCTGCATAGGTAATGTCTTCGCTGTGTATTGACATGTTCTGCAGCATTTTAGGGATGGTGGTGTTGGTGAAACAGAGTCTACAAAGGACATTTTGGAGAGGAAGAAGTACACGGGTATGTAGAAATTCAGGTCTGCCAAGGTGGACAGGATGATGAGTGGTTTCCCAGGAAAGTGATTACGTGCATGGATAGGAAAATCCCAAATATGAGGGATTGCATTTCTGATTCATCTGTGAACCTCATAAAAAGAAAGCCTGAGAGTCCTGTATCATTGCCTGGTTCCATGTGGTGGTGTTGACTACCAAGAAATAAATAGAAGATAGTGACTAATTGTTCTGGAAAGAGACATATTTTCTGAGGGAAATGCTATAATTCATATTTTCTGAAAACTAGAATTTTGATGTATGTATCCAGTTCATTTATGGAATCTTATATAATCACGAATTCACTTCCTGTCCAACTCTCTAACATCTCTCTTTGATATTATATATTTCACATGTTTAATGTGAAATTCTTTCATGCATTTACAAAACATAAAGTTCCTATTTCCTATGATGGTGAAAGAATATCAGTGATAAAGTATATGGTATGTCATATTATGACAGGTGATACGAAAAGATGAATGAAAGGATTTTGAATGTATGAAGATAGGGTTTCATTTTTTTATGCATGTGTAGGAATGTCCTGGTTGCATCTTGTTGTTTGAAGATACACCACAAGCAAGAGATCCTGTGTCATTAGCATATCTGGGGAGTGTTTTTGCAGAGGAAGACTCAGTGCAAAGTCCCCAAGAAAGGTGCTTGTTTTAGTTTAAGAAAAAAAAATTAATTTTTTTAGAGGAATGAGCCAGAGAATGAGGAGAATATATAAGAAGTATGTGAAAAACTGTGATATTCTATTCTCAAAGATTTGTCATATCAACAAGAAACGCACATATGTGAGCATGTGCACTCTCCAACACACTCACTACAAAGCCTTATTTCCTGTATTGTATGCCTGACTTATTCCCAATCATAATGACTAGGTGAGAAGTTTATATGATTTATACTGGTCAGATAAGAAATTCTTTCCTCTCAGGAATGTGCAAGTGGTACCAAGATGTCCACTTTGTAAGCTTTCCAATACCCCATAGACTTGGGGATCCACACTGGATGATTTATTTTCTGCCCTGTCTTTAATGGAACATTAAATTTTGTTCAGTGAAAAGAGAGATAGAGCAAAGAGAACTGTATTGGGAAGAGGGTGAAAAAGATTTAATAGGTCAGGGGCTCTTTTATAAATTCTGAGCACTTAAAATATGAAAGAATCTTTGCTTTGAGGGCATACAGCTCTCATTATATTGTCTTGCTACCCATCAAATATTATATTGAGGCAAAAAATTTGTTCTCAGGACCTAAGTAGTGCTGCTTTTTCAGTGCAAATACCTTATTGTTTGAACTGTCAAAAGCTTTGATATCCTAGTAATTTAGTGAGAGAGAACATAAGCAAAATGAAATGACAGCTGTCTTCCTACTTCTGAGAATCTCAATAAACCTAATTCTCTCAGGTCCATCCATGTTGTTACAAATTGCAGGATTTCATCTTTAAAATTTTTTTCACACTTTTTTTGTAAAAGTTAAGGTCTCAGACATTGTACACTGATGGAAATTTTTGACGTCTTTGAGAGTAGGGAAATCATCAAGGAGCTAGAAGACTTTTCAGGGATTCTTAAGTGGACCAAGAAACTGAGCACATTTCCAGGTTATTTCTGAGTATCTATGGAGAGATTCTCTATGGTGGTAATTGTCAACTTGAGACACACCAGATTTGAACCTCATCTAAACTTGAACCAAGAAGTTCAAATTGGCATCTTGGATCCGGGTGGAATTAACTCACACCTCTTTGAGAGATGCTGCCTGCCTCGTGAGAGAATGCATAGATCACTGTTTATGTCAGGGACAACATTTAGAGGTAATCTAGGATAGTAGTATAAATGACCCTCCTTAAGTCTCCACTGTTTTTAGTACTCATAGTAACCCTATTCTGTAGATAAGGAATGGAAGCTTTGAGATTATGTCCAAGGTCATATGGCCAATAGATGCATGTGTGCTCATTTTCCCATATTCCATTCCTCTATCTACCAAACCAAATGTTTGCTCAATAATCATATGACAGAGACATAACCTAGGCTAAGCATCACCTATTGAACCATGTTCATGATTATAGAATATTGGAAGGGGCTTTAAAGTCTACCAGGTAAGGTGACACAAAACTCAGGACACTAATGCTTTTTCTTGGTAAGCTCAGTGTCTTAAGACATTTTAGCACACCAGACAGGCAATCAGAGTTGACATAGGAGTTAAAAACTAGACTACACTTGACCTAGTCTGACCCTCTGCTTGATGATGGTCCAACATCTCTTTAATTTAACTTGTGCTTTACTTTTTATTTTTCTAAAAGTACCTATATTTCTGATCTCTTTATTAGCTATCCTCTCTCTTTCTCCATCTATTTTCTATTTATCATTTACCCATCTATCACCTATCAGTCATTATCATCCATTATTTATTTGCTTAGTGTCATAGAAAGTTTCTCTTTGACTCTCAACCTGGCCTGCCTTTCAGAATTCCACTTCCCGCACCTGGACCTGACTGTGCTGACCTAACTACATCTAGTGTACGTGTATACAAGGAAATCCATGTCCTGGTTCACAGCTGGTGTCCACATTATGCCTGTATCCAACCTACAGAGGCAGATGGTTAAGTACCTACTCTTTCATCTACAACATGAGATATTTAAATACATAAATATTCATCATGGGGTAGACGTCTAATCAGATTCCAGGAGAGGATGAGGGTATCCACCTGCATTTGCACTCAATGAAAACAGCTTTGGATTTGATTTTTGCTTCCCAGAATTTGATTTATGATGCTTTGGGGAAATGGGCCCTTTTCCTCAGTTGTGTTCTTTCTCACTCTTCCTCATCTCTCTCTCTGCCTCCTGCCTCCATGAGCTGTCTTTCATTTTGCAGTATCATGATGACAGCAGCCAGTATGAGAATTCCTGGCATCCCTCAGGCAGGGCTGGTCACCATTACCCATCACCCAGAAGAACCCTCCTTTACCTTTTTGGTATAGAAGTAAGAAAAAACGTGATCCATGGGACAGAGCTGACTCAAATATATTCAAATTACCATCAACTTTAAAAACAGGATGTTTACATAAAAATAATCAAGACTTTCACACCCACCTGAGAGCAGTGAGACAGATCAGGAGTCCTTTGTAAGGTCTCCAGCCTGGTTGCATTATCTCTTCATCAGATATGTGCTAATACTCATTAATCCTGATTCTTCACATCATAGGTTTATGTACTAAAATACTGCGTTGGTGAGATAGAATGTGAGCATATCAGAGTTGGTGCAACCTGCCTTGTTAGGAGGGGAAACTGAGGCAGAGTGGACCAGGACCTGCCGATGTCATGAAATGAGGTTGAGATAATACTAGGCTGTGAGCTCTGACTCTCAAACTCAGGGAGTGACCTCTTTCACCCGAACCTCCACAGCTCTTCAAACCCTGGTTAACTGTGCCTCTTACTCCCCTCCTCCAGTGACTGATTCTGCATGATGACCAAAGTCCTGGGACTTGATCAGAGTGGCTGTCGTTTAAAACTTGTCTCAGTGGGAGTTGGAGCTGCAGGAAGCTGAGTTCACCCTCCCAAGCCTAGGGAAGTCCTACAAGACACTCATGGCACAAGAGAAGTGGGCCTTCAGGGGATGTGGAGGCAACAAGAGTGCCATATGAGGTATGTACCCAGTTGTGTCACCCAGGGATGTGGTGAGGGGTCTGAGGAGAAGAATCTTGGGCAAAACCCTTTCCAAATGACTGTGCACTGAATGCACATTCTCTGTCTGCCCTGTTTGGGGGAACTGAGATAAAGGAGCAGGAATAAAAACTGTCCAAGTCTCTGTCTTTCTCTGAGTGTAGCCTGAGAATTCTGAGGGTGGAGAGCTGAGAAGAGTCTGAAATGTTTCCCCTGGGGTTGGGGGTAAGGAAATTTTCAAGTGTCATCAGGTGAGGGTCACCTTACCTTATTTTCTCAAGGAATGGCAGCACTCAAGACGGGAAAGAGAAACCATTATTGACTTTCTCACCATAAAAGGATATCCAAGCCCTTTGTGAATGCTGGTTCCCTGACAGAAATCAAGAGGTTGTGATGTTCATGTTCATGGTTATTGCAGTGAAAAGACATAGATTGGGATCAGCAAAGACCCAAGGTACATACTCTGAGCCTCTAGAGAGACCAGAGTTGAGCTTCCAGTTTTCCTCCTATTGGAAGTACATGGATTTTAATTCTTCCAGCTGTGAAATATGACACCTATGAAGTATTGTCATCTAGGAAGGCTAACCTGAACCTTATTATACAGGGTTTTCACTGGGGGTCCGTCAGGTAGGTATGAATTGTCCACTGACCTGAATTACTCATCCTACAGTCTCTGAAGAGGTCAAAGGAATGCAGATTGGCAAGGAACATCAAAACAGGCATTCCATTGTCTGGACAGAATAATGACATAGTTCAGGTACCAGCTATACATTTTATCAGTCAGGTTACTCTGAGGGCTCAGAGGTCATCTCCTAGGAATTAGTCAAGAGTCAGTCTTGTATTTGACATGAGTAGGCTTTGAGTTCTCTGATCCTCTAAGTTCACCCTTGAATTCACATGCCCTACAGTTAATAATAGAGAAAGTAGCTTTTTATGGGGATAGGTCACTGTATTATGTAGGCCCAACACTTGACCCTTGTGGCCAATTGTCTCATAAATTACCATGCCGACCTTAGGGGATTCTGTGTCCACTACACAAGGATGGACCTCCACCACTTAGTATTTTCTCAAAGAGATGAAATAGGTGGGCCATTGAAAGAGATCTTACTAAAGGCTTATGAAAAACATACCTTATGTAAGCAGAAGGTAACATCATCTTGGTGGTCCTGGGACTAAAGTCCACGACCCTTTTATCTGGGAAACACAATACTGGAATTTTTCTAAAACAAATTAAGCTTTATTTGATTGACTACCTCTTCCAAAGTGGCATTTTCAAGCAGTGTTTTGGGGAGAATCCCCAAAAACCTTTGGGTAAAAGCTATTGAGAAAACTTAGGAGATAAGCTCCAGAAATTTTTACCCATTTGTGGGAATCATGTACATATTTATGGTCAGAGACAGCCAGGCAGAGGCAATAGGTTCCTCTGAGTATCAAGCACCCTATTCCACATGTGGTGAAACTTGACTGGGATCCTATCTCAAGACGGAATTTCAGCTTCTAGCCCCACATCACCCCAAGACTTAGTGGTCTGTATCCTCATAGGGTTCCTTGTGGGAGCAGGGTATTCATTTGCTGGAGCTATTATGACAAAATACCACAGATTGAATGGCTTAAACTATATAACTCGATTTTCATATGTTTTTGAAAGTTAGAATCCAACACCAAGGTGTCACAGGATTGGTTTCCTGAAGTCTCTCTCCTTGGCTTGTACACATCATCCTCTCCCTGTGTCCCCAAATAGTTGTCTCTCTGTGTATCTGTGTCCTAATTTCCTATTCTTAGAAGGACCCCATTCACAGGATTAGCGTTCTGTTGAATGATCTTACTTTCAAAAGTTGTTTTATTATTTCTTTGTTGGCATTGCTTTGCTATTTTTGGGATATTCAATACCCTCTTCAGTCTGTGTGCCCATCACACCACAACCTCAACAGAGTTATGGTACCTTTTACCACCACTATACTATCTCCTTCCTTCCCTGTTCCCTCCCTCTCACACCCTTCTGGTAGCCACAGTGTTGTGTCCTGTGAATTTTATTGTGTTTTTTTCCCATTTGTTTTTTTTCTTTATATACCAAGTATAAATCAATAATCCCACACTTCTCTTTTTTTCTGGTTTATTTCTCTTGGCATAGTCACTTCATTCCATCCAAATTGTTACAAAAGGTGCACTTCATCCTTTTAAATATTTGGATTGAGTTCCATTAAGAATATATCATGTCACAACAAGGTTCAGAAAATGTAGCTCATTTTAGCTAAGATTTTAGTGGTCCTTGGAAGTGACTATATGAGTAAACAAAGGAAGTGTGTGCATATCAAGTCAGGTGAGTGGACGCTCCTGCTGAGGCTAACAGTGTCTTATAGATGTTTAAGAGTTATCTCACCAAAGAGAGTTATACATCAATGCTTACCATTATTTTGGTGTATGAATGATTTGGGGGGCATTCATTCTCTTTATATGTGGAGTAGATTCATCCATCAGAAAAATCCTTCCAGTAGAGATACAGTTTAACACAAGTTTAAAACCAGAGGGAATATAAGAAAGTACAAATAATGGTGAGAAGTCTTCTATATTTTACTTCTCCATTTTACCTCTTTGGATGCAGTTTCAATTACTGGAAGGGCAGAAGTCATTTAGTGACCATGAAAGTGTGAATGTTTATGATTTCAGACCAGAAAATTGGAAAGATCTGAAGGATCAGCCTTGAATAGCTTCAATCCAGAATTCATGTGTCACAAAGGAAGGAAAAAACTTTTCTAAACTTTGCCATTCCAAGTCTTATTTCTGCTATAGAATCCAGTAGTGATATTTAGCAGGTAGAGAAGAACTTTGTTGATAACATACCTAATGACTTTGGCAGCACATTCCATATTGTCTGGAAGAGGCAGCCTTCTTTTAAGGATGTGCTCTCTAATAGAACTTTCTGCAATCACGAAATGTTCCCTTTAAACTCTGATAAGGTAGTCAGTAGTCATATAGAACTTAAGTATTTGATATGTAGCTAATGTGACTTAGGAACTGAATGAAAATATTTGAAAACTCATTTTATTTAAACAGCCATGTCTGAGCAATGGCTACCATATTGTCTGGGATAGAACATTTCTAATACTTTAGTAGAGTTAGGAATAGGATGTAGATAGAGTTCCATGAAGATCAAGGAGGGCAGCTCTCCAGTATTAGAATGTAGTTTTCAAGTTTTGTCATTTGACTTCTGTGATCCAATTGCAACTTAGGGTTTCTTCTAGGGCATAGGTATTTCTGGTAGAGACACCACATTGTTCTGAGTCCCCTTTAGGAAGAACATTCAACCAAGAGAAGTTCACTTATTGACATGAATCAAACCTAGATAACTCAGAAGGTAGCGCCTGGTCTTGGAGAGTGTGGAACAAGTTAATAGCTTTGATTGGCTAGGTCAACAGGACAGTAATTGTCTTTCTTTGCATCTGTTGATATTTTTGGAGGTCAAATCCATGAAACTTCACAGATAATATGTCATTCATTTTCCAGTTGATTTGAGAAGGTTTCCTTCTACACGCACAAATAATTCTTTTAAAGGAAGATGCTAAACTAGTGAGAAAATTTATTATTGAAATATATCCTAAGGCAGAAAGTGAGCTAACTCCCCCAGATGCTTTGAACTTATGGTTTAAAAACTTTTGTCTTTATTTGGCTTTACTCTATACCCTACGTTCTTTCTTGGGCTTGTCAAAATAAAAAAAATTGTGTCATCACAGTTCTTTTTTACTTTTAAGGATAGGTGCAGGCAGGAATGAAGATAAGTGGAGGCAGGCATAGAGAGGAGGAAGAAGAATTATATTTTATTTTATTAGTTCATCTTGCTTGTCCTGGGTTATCCCAGCCCACAAACAGTTTCCTTGGGATATCTGTGGACACAGATCAGTATAGGTTTCACTACCAGGCCACCAGGGGTCTTCAATGTTTTTTTTATTTTGTACATGCATTTGATCTTCATCCTTGCAGTGACCCTATGAAAACTCACTGAAACTACTAACCTTATTTTATAGCTCAGGAAACAGGTACAGAGAGCTTAAGCAACTCTGCAAAATCATGCGACTGGGCATGATGAAATCCTTTTTTTATCCCTTGCACTTTGGCCTCTGAGCCCATATTTCTGCTCTTTAGTGCCTCTCTGAGTAATTTTGGACTTATGTATCTTGGATCTGCTAGAACAAGGTTCCCCAAAATTTATTATGCCTATAAGTCACCACATCTTTTATTGGTGTTCCATATTACAAATATTCCAAAGTGTATCACCGGTGTTTCTAGTTGGGGACAACATTCAACCTTACATCCATAACAGAAAATAGGATCAAAACATTATCTTAAGTGCTTTAAAATTCTGTTTACTCATACATTACAGATCTAGAGGTGGGAAGTCAAGATTTGATAGGGCAATTCAAGAGGCATTAAGGACTCTGTCTTTTACTTTCTTGCCTTATCACCATCAATATGTGGCTGATACCCTCATAGTAAAGGAAAAACTGCTGGACCTCCAAACATTGAATTCATATCCTAGGCAGGAAGACCAAGAGGAAAATCAGAAAATCACCACTAAAATAAAAGGCAACCCATTGGATAGGAGAAGATAGTTTTATATAATACCTCTGACAAACAGAAAAAATCACGATAAAATTCAGGGGACACAACACGGTATTTACCAAAAAGGTGTGAGAGGGAGGGAATAAGGGAAGGAAAGAGATAATATAGTGGTGGTAAAATGTGCTAGAAATTTGTTGGAGAGTGTGGTGTGATGGGCACACAGACTGAAGTGGGAACTAATATCTCAAAAATAACATATCAATTCAAAACAAAGAAATATAAACAATTTTTAAAAAGTAAGATCATTTGACTGATCCCTAATCCAGTGACTAGTGTCCTTCTATGAAGAGGAAATCGAGACACAGATACACAGTTACTGCAGTCATTACTCATTTCTGGTTCCACAGATTTTCATCTCAGTATGTGATACTTTATCACAATAGCTCCAGCAAATGAATACTCTGCTCCCACAAGGAACCTTCTGGGGACACAGACCACCATATCTAGGGGTGCTGTGGGGCTAGAAGCTGAAATTCCGGCTTGAGATAGGATCCCAGTCAAGTTTCACCACATGTGGAATAGGTTGCTTGATACTCAGCGGAACCTCTTGCCTCTGCGTGGCTGTCTCTGACCATAAATATGTCCACAATGCCCACAAATGGATAAAAGATATCTGGAGCCCATCTCCTAAGTTTTCTCAATAACTTATACCCAAAGGTTTTGGGGGGTCCTAAAATATGTGGGGCACACTCCCCGAAATACAGCTTGAAAAACCCTCTTGGAAGAGGATAAGAAATAAAACACAATTCATAGATAATATAAATTTATACATGAATATTTATGTGTATAATCTCTGAATGTAAAAAGTCTTTGTGATTTAAAAAGTATGGTAAAAATAAGTTAAGTAAAGATCAATAGCTGGCCTAAACTTCAAAAATTCTTAATGAGAAAATGTGCCATGCAGAAATTAAAAGGCAAAAAATACTCTATTGGTCTAATAAGTTAACAAAGATTTTAAAATCTTTAGATAAGTTTGAATTATAAATAAGAAGTATTAACATGTTAACTGACAAAAATATTTAAATGTTAAAGATTCATAAAACAATACATTAAAAAGGAGGTATATATTTTAGTACATTTTCTAGAATTAATTTATCTGGGTGAAATTAAAATAGAATACCTTTTTCACAGGGGAGAACTTTATAAATCATTTTTTAATAAAAAGTTTAGGGATGCAAAGAGAAATAACACAAGACACAGCTGACAGTGGACAAATTACTTCTGGAGTGAACGAACTAAGTCAGCACTGACTTTTATGATTAAACACATATTTACACAAATCCAAAGAAAAAAGATCTACATGATACTTCAAAGTGTGGACAGGGGTAATCTTTGAGTGGGAATGTGGATTTTGATTTTTAGATTTGTTTTATTTTATATGTCCTTCACTGTAAGAGAACACAATGTAGATGATTCTCAAGAATCAAGCATGTTAACTGAAGATATTGTTAATAAAATTTCCACAAAACAACCTGGTTAAAACAGAGAAATAAAAGCAGGATTATTGAATTACACAGAAGAAAAATTCTTAATTGATAATGCATAACAGAATTTATTCTTTGAAAAATTAAACATGTAGACAAATTTAGACAGAGATCTAATGAAAGGGATAAAAAGCAAAAGAACAAATGCTTGAAAATAAGAGTGAGAAACATGAACACAAATGTAAGGAAATGCTCAGCTTTGCAAGATAATATTAATGATAACTCCATGTTAAAATGGGAAAATCTCTAAGATATGAATTTATTTATGTAATATGTGTTCAAAATTAATTCAGAATGGAAGATAACATATCTATAATTAAGATAGAAACTAAATAAACAACAAAGCTTACCTCCCCAAATACTCTGGTGGGACTCTGTACCAGGAACAATAGAAGTATTCCCCTGTATCTACAAATGAAGAAAAGAAGGTCTACTTTTTTAACTGAAGTTATCAATTCATGAGAAGTTCCAAGATGAGAAATAAATAATGAAAGGACAACTCTTCATTGAAGATAATGCATTTTCCACAGGTAATGAATTGGCAGTGGAAACGAGTCTTAACAGATTATGATTTCAATGAGACAACTGAAAAGAAAAACAAATATGTAAAACCCAGTAGTCAAATTAAAGTGGGTTTAAAATAGTTCATACAGTACCTTCAGAATGTACTGCAGACATTACTCGTTTCTGTTTCCATAGATTTTCATCATGATTCAACTTCTCTGTATTATTACTGCAAAAATGAAATAATTCAAACAAAAATTAACAGGAAAGTGAAAAAATAATGCAGCAGTGTTCAAATGTGCAGTAACTCTCTCAGAAATAGATCACAGTAGTTTCATATATATTAACAAAAATATAAGTCTCCTGGATTATAAATTTTCAGGCATTTGCTAAGTAATTTAACATTTCTTTAGGACTCTCCTGTGTCAAACGCATGTACTCTGTTTTTAAACCTTCGTTTATTTGATCATATCAATTCTTTTGTTTTATCAAATGAATGTGTCTCTAGTCATGCACTGATAATTAATATGCATAATGCTCACCAGGTGGCAGAGTGTTAAATTGTTTCATCCATCATCTCCTTTAATCTAATCCCCATACTAACTTTAGGAAGTAGTGCTGCTTATTATTATAATTAAAAAAATGGACAGACAGATACATGAAATAACTTTGTATCATGAGACATATACAGTTGTATATGCTAGACTTTTAAGTGTTAGCTATGTGAAATCCCTGAGAGTTTCCTGTTTAAACAAATGAATTATCAGCTTTCATACTTGAAAGATCTCAGGAGCATTTAGACTCTCTCTTGAAAAACGACAAAAGTGACTGGTAAGAAATTGTGAAATGTTGGCAACTGAGAGGTTAGTTTCCATTAGGAAAATAAGAAACCCCAAGAATTGGGATCCAGGAACTGAGAGAAATAGAAATGGAGAGAGAAGAGATTAATTTGTTCTGAATGTGTTAAATTAATGAACTGCTAACATAGTGTTTTCCCATTTACACCATTGCCTTTCATCCTCTACCTGCCTCCATACATGTTTCCCAAGCAGATGCTCTGATGTCATCCTTGAGTCTCTAGATCCTTGGGTCCTATTCTCCCTGAGAAAGTTTAACTTAGCTCCAAGGAAGTGTAAGTGGGTGGTGTCAGACATCTGCTCTCTTCCCCTTCCTGCAGTAGCTCAGCTTTATGTGAGAAGAGTCAGGAACATATTCTGGGTCCTTAGAAGCTGCATCATTTCAAGTGGGAATGTAAAATCATTGAATCAATAATTCCGTGGTTAGCTCTAATCTTTGAACAATTTGGTTCCCAGGAGTAAGGGCGCAATCTCTGGACCCCTAAGCTGTGGCATTTGTCTCCGTGGGTTTGACCTTCAACATCCTCTCCCATGAGAATTGTTTCAATATTAGATGGAATTTCTTTGTCTATCGAAGGCAAGAGCAGACATACTTTTTAAGACCATGTATTTTGTAGGCATCCTTGACTTGTTTCATGGTCAGGGATCTGATCATACTCAAACGCCAGCATAACCATTCCCATGGCTTTTTTCTAACATTATCTTCATTTTGGGGAGACAGCCCCCACTGTTTCTCAACTGGGATGATTTTGACCCCATGGAACACTTATTCATATCTAGATACACTATTTTGTTGTTATAATTTGGCTGGTGATGCTATAGACATCAAATAAATGGAGAACAGAGACACTGCTAAACACCCTACAATGCACACAACAACTGCGCCCCCTCCCATAGAGGAAGGGATGATGCAGTCCAAGTTTAATTTGATCAAAGGCTGAGAAATTCTTCTTTATATCATAATATTCTGCTACCCTTATGAACCACTCATTGTTATAGATCTGTTTCATGGATGGAGAAACGAAGGTTCATGGAGTTTGAACATTTTTCTCAAAATCATACTTGATTGAAGATTGCACCAGCATTTGAACCAAGGCAGGAAAACCTAAGTGTCCACATTAATAAGTGCTCTGTTTCTCTGCCCCGGGTCACACTTGTCCAGGCACAGAGCATTGCCACTGTCATCAGGAAGATGGCTCACTGCAGAGAAGCCTTTTCAGTGTTTTCTTATGTATCTCTTCCTCAGGCGGCAGATTAAGGGGTAAGCAAAAGAGTGATCATGGTGTACAGGACTGAGACCACCAGTCTTGTCTGAGAAGCCTGTGTCTACGTAGAAACCCAGGCAGTACCCATAGAATGAGGGACAACAGAGAATTAAGACTTATGGGTGAAAAAAGTTTTATACTTCCCTTCCACTGCTGAGATCCTCAGTTTAGAAGAAACAATTTGGGAATAAGAACTAAGGATCCAGGCAAGAGGATAAAAAGCTCCAGTCACAATATGTAACATGATGCTCTTGATGGAAGTTCTCAAGAGGTGAGGGTGAGGACCTCAGGGATGACCACGCAGAAAATTCCAGCACATTTAAATGTTCAGGCAGGACCCCAGCATTCCCATGATCCAGGTTAACAAGAGTAACTGAACACAAAACCAGGAGCTCTTGATGACTTTGTAGTGCAGGGGGTGGCACATGGCCTCGATGTGATCATTGGTCATCATGGTCAACAGGAACATATATGGTCCTGCAGAGTGTGTGAAAAGATTGATCTGTGGGATGTATCCCGCATAGGTGATGACTTTGCTCTGTGTCTGGATGATCTGAAAGATGTTAGATGGAGGTGAAACTGATGTCTAAAAATGGCAGGTTTGATAGGAAAAAGTACATGGATGTGTGGAGGTGGAAGTCAGAGATGATAGCCAGGATGATGAGCAGGTTCCCAAAGACAGTGATCAGGTACAGAGTACAGAGAATAGATTGAATCTCTGGTTTCTCAGACCATCCAGGAGTATAAATATGGAAGGCTCAAGTGGTTTTCAGGTTTTGATGGGTGGAATAGTATCCAGAAGTGAAAAGACCTTCCTATACTTTTGTGGAGAATGTGAATTAGTGCAACGTCTTTGGAAAACTGTGGGATTACCTTGAAAAAACAATGATGGGTCTACCATTCAATACAGAAACCACACTTCTTGGCACATATCCAAAGAATACAAAAACACAAATTAGAAATATTTGCAACTGTATGTCCATTGTTAGGCTGGCCCAGAGGGACTAAACGGTGGCCACACCCAGGAAAAAAGGTGGCTAATGTCAGATTGAGGGGTTGAAGCCCACACCTGGAATCACAGGACCAATCTCCAACCGCGACTTATAAAGCACATGAGATATTTTTGCTTAAAGAGCTAGCTTCCCTTTGTTTGGGCGCGACTTCCCCGGGCCCCGTTCTGCGGACCAGAGAACCTTGCCCAGGTGCGCAAACCCCAATAAAGCCCTGGCTAGTCGACTTTTTTCTGATTGGCATTCTTTCCTCACGGAGTCCAGAGAAAAAACCATTCATTTGGTGCCTGAAACCTGGGAGGCATTGTTGTTTGCTGAGTACTGCTCCTTTCCCCAGTCCCCGAAGAGGCCTCATTGCCACCCCTCCAGTTCGAACTACGAACCAGGATAAGTGGCATCACCCCAAATTTTTGGTCCCCAACCGCTGAATCTGGGTCCCTGGGTACTGATACTGAGAGACTGCTCTCATGACAAATCGCAGCGCTGTGTCAGGGCGACCCTCTTGGAGAGGCTGCTCTCCTCCATTACTGGGATATGAGCGCCAGAGGAGACATCCCTGGACCCAGACTCCCATTTTTCTGACCGGCTCAACAGATTGGGTTGAGGGACGCCAAATCCCTATCTGTTGTTTCTTGGGGACCAAAAATGGGATGGCAAGAATCTATTATGGCCAGTCTGTTATATCAGCCCCAGAAGGCACTTTCGAATTCGCTACCCTGATGGACTTAGACAGTTTCTGCAGATGGACCCAGAAATGGTCTGAAGTTCCCTATGTCCAGGGCTTCTGGGCTTTGCGCTCCATTCCAGACCCCTGCACTCAGTGCTCCACTGCCCAGGTTCTCCTTGCCTGCGGCAGTATGGAGCCTGGCCAACATTCTGAACCCTCTGCTCCGGAACTTCCTTCTTACTTCTCTGACTCTCCTGAAGATCTCGCTTCTCCTCCTCCTCCTCCCTCCCCCTATCAGCCCCAGTCAAGCCCTCCTCCTCCTGATGAAAGTCTTTCCTCCCCAATCAGCTCTCACACTCGCTCCTGCTCCTGACAAAGTTCAAAACCCCCTGACTACCGCATCTGCCCTCTCCAAGAGGTGGCAGGGACAGAGTGTGTAGTCGAGTCCAAGTTCCCTTCACCCTGACTGACCTCTCTTCTATAGAAAAATACTTGGGCTCCTTCTCTGCCAACCCAACTAACTTTTTTAAGGAATTTCAATATCTAGTACAAGCCTATGATTTAACCTGGCATGACCTGCATATTATCTTAACCTCTACTATGACTCCTGACAAATGTGACTGTGTTCGAACCACCGCCAGGACTTACGCCAACCAAACACACGCCACCAACCCTCTCATGCCTGTGGGAGCTGAGGCTGTTCCAGAGGCAGAGCCAAACTGGGACTACCAGGTAGGACAGGCGGGCCAAAGAGGGAGATAGGTAACCAGATAGGCAACCAGATGGTCGAATGCCTCATAGCGGGACTGAATCAGTCAGCCCAAAAGGCAGTCAATTATGACAAATTCAGGGAAGTGACCCAGGGACCTGCAGAAAACCCAGTTTTGTTCCTTAACAGGCTAACAGAGGCCATGTTACTCCATACCCTCTTAGATCCAATATCTAATGCTGGGGTGACTGTTTTGGCTACTCTTTTTATCTCTCAGTCAGCCCCAGACATCCAAAAAAAACTGAAAAAGGCCAAGGATGGCCCTCAAACCTCCAGCTGAGATCTGGTGAACATGGTATTTAAGGTTTTCAATAATCGGGAAGCAGAGGCTGAGGCTGCCTGCCATCATGCCTACAGCAAAAGGTTGCCCTGCAGACCCAGGCTATGCTGGCAGCCCTGTGGCCAGCGGCAACGGGGGCAAAGCCTAAATCTGGGCTAAAGAACACCCCACCGAGGGCCTGTTTCAAATGTGGCAAGGAGGGACACTGGGCCTGCTAGTGTCCCCAAACCCAACTGCCCATGAAGCCTTGCCCAGACTGCTGGCAGCTTGGCCACTGGAAGGATGCTTGTCCCCTTAAGAGCTTGTCATTGGCGTCTCCACGCAGAGAATTAACTCAAGGCGTGAACTCGCCCCTGGCCACACTGGAGCTTCTTGGGCTCCTGGATGACTGAGGCGGCCCAGTCTCAAAAACCCCCCATCACCCTCACCGAGCCCAGGGTAGTGTTGGAGGTAGCGGGTAAGTCCATCTCTTTTTCTTGTGGACACGGGGGCTACCTACTCTGTTTTACAGTCTTTTTCTGGACCCCTAGTTCCTTCCCAGATCTCATTCATAGAGGTAGACAGGACTCCATCTTGCCCCTGGCAGACCCCCTCCACTTAACTGTAGCCTGGACGGGTTCCCCTTCTCCCATTCCTTTCTTGTCATCATCTCACCACCAGATAGGTTGATGTAAATCCCTTGGGGCATGAATGCCCAGTGCCTTTCTGCAGGGGCTTGTGAATCTTCTTTCCTTAAATTAAAAAAAAATTAAACTGAAAAGTGCCTTGGCTAAAAGCTGTGAAGAACTTCCCTTTCCTATTCCCCCTTTTTTGTTTCTTTAATTGCTGTTTCAGAGTCTGATTAGCCTGTTCAACAATGGCTTGGCCTTGAGGATTATAGGGAATTCCAGTAACATGTTGGATGCTATACTGGCTTAAAAAATAGTGAATGTCTGTGAAGTACATGCAGGGGCATTTTCCATTTTCAGTTATTTTGGGAGACCCATGATGGCAAAGCATTGTAAAAGGTGGGTTTTCACATGTCTCATAATCTCCCCCGAGGTGGCAGTAGCCCATAGGAAACCATAGAAGGTATCTATAGTAACATGCACTGCCCCTAGGCTGTCAAATTGTGGAATGTGTGTGACGTTCATTTGCCATAGATCATTGGAGGTTGGGCCTCAGGGGTTTACTCCAGGGGAGTAGGAAGGCGAGATACAAGGCCCACAATGGACACATTGGCGAGCTATATTGCTTGCTTGTGCCTTAGAAAGGTGGAATTTCTGTTGTAAACTTTCACTATTACATTGAGTATGGCTGTGCCAATAAGTAGCTGATGAGATGGTCTTAACGAGCTGGAGGGTAAGTATTTGGAGCTGTAAAAATAGAATTGATAGTTCATCTGTTTCTGTTCTAATAAAAGTAGTCTCAATGTTTCTAACAACATTAACTACATATTGAGAATCTGAGACAATATTTACAGGTTGAGGGATGTCTTGAAGAACTCCCATGATGGCAGCTAGCTCTACTCGCTGCACAGACGAAAGTCCTATATCCCAAACCTTAGTTGTAGCACCCCAATCAGCTGCTTTGCCATTGCTGCCACCATCTGTGAAATAAGTTTGAGCCTATGGCAGTGGCTGACGGGATACTTTTTTAGATAAAATCCAATTAGTTAGTTTTAAAAATTGAAAAAAGTTTGGAGGGTGATGATTATCAAAGATTCCTATATAATCAGCAACAGCTGCTTGCCAATCCAGGCAATTTTAGAAAGCCTCTTTAATTTGTAATTTAGTTAGTGGCAGAATGATTTTCTCTGGGTCAGCAGCTATAAGGTGACGCAAACTTTGCCAACCATAAAATACCACAAGATTGAGCTTTTCAAGATAAGTTTGCAATTTTTTTTTGTTTGCTGATTAGGTAAGAATACCCATTCAATAATATTTTTCCTTTTGAGTTAGCACAACTGTAGAAGAGTGAATAGTGGGAAACACTAATAATTGATGAGGGAGTGCAAGGTCAACTCGATGGAACTGGGCCTGTTGAGCATACTACTTGATGAGTTCTGGTTCACGTTTTGCTGCTGGAGTTCGATTGCTACATAAGCTCCCCATTGCTGTAAAAGATCTTTTCCCCATAGACTGACAGCTATGTTGGTGATATAGGGCTGAGGAGTTCCCATTTGCCCACCAAGTTCTTGAAAGAACAGGGCTGCTTCTACGTAAATGAAAACTGCCTGGCAGAGGAAATGTCAACACTCCTTAAAATCTTAAAGACAAGTTGAAAAAGGGCTATACCCCTCTAGAAATGGGGACCCCATGGTGGCGTTCCCTGATTTTTACCACTTTGGCCCCAATCGTTGGGCCAGTTTTGATAATCTGTGTATTACTAATGCTTAGCTCATGCTTTCTGAGATTCCTCCAAGACAGAAACCGCAAAGCCTCCCGGGTTACCTTCAACCAGATGCTGCTCCAGACCAGAGCCTACTCTCCTATCCAGACTGGGCCAGACAGCACCAACCTCTGACACCAACCCCCTCTACGCCCTCTGTCAGCAAAGGAAGCAGCCAGATCGATCACAGTACCCCTTTATCCGATTAAAGAGGTTGGAATGTTAGGCTGGCCCAGAGGGACAAAACGGCGGCCATACCCGGGAAAAAAGGTGGCTGACATCAGACTGAGGGATTGAAGACCACACCTTGGATCACAGGACCAATCCCCAAGCGCGACTTATAAAGCCCGTGCAATATTTTTTCTTAAAGAGCCAGCTTCCCTTTATTTGGGCGCGACTTCCCCGGACCCCGTTCTGCAGACCGGAGAACCTCGCCCAGGTGCACAAACCCCAATAAAGCCCTGGCTAGTCGACTTTTTGTCTGATTGTCATTCTTCCCTCGCGGAGCCCAGAGAAAAAACTTTTCGTTCATGATAGTGCAATTCACAATAGCCAGGATGTGGAAACAACTTAAATGCCCATTAACAGATGACTGCATAAAGAAGCGGAGGTCTATATACTCAATGGATTTATGTACAGTGGTCCAAAAACGTAAGGTTTTCTTTTTTAACACTATGGATGAAACCAGAGATGATTATGCTAAGTGTAATAAGTCATAAAGAAAAAGAAAATTACAGGTTGATTTCAGACATAAGTGGATTATAAAGAAACCAGACAGAGCAGCAAAATCACAACAAAATTTACAATACACAAAACTGTAGGTACCAAGGCGGTGGGTGGAGGCAAGAAAGAAAATAAGGTAGTGGAGAAGGAAATTAGACGTGTGGTGGTGGGTGTGGCATAAATGCACACAGACTGAGTTGTTATTCCAATATATTAAAATGCAAATAACCATTTAACCAAAAGAAAGGGTAAAGCAATTAGAAAGTGAAAAGTAAGAACAGTAGGATTTACAAAGTTACAAAAATCTTAAGTGACTTCCTTTATTATATTTTCTGCTATCCAATAATTTTTCCTCTTTCTTATTACCCAGATTTATTCTCAGTCTTGATGAGAAATAATTTGGAGACTCCTATTTGCCTCAAACAGTGATGACTTGTACTAGCTTTATGGAATACAGTGCATTAGTCAAATAGATTCTTCTTGTATTTTTGTTGTAGAAGAAATACTGAAAATTTTTTGCCTCAGCATCCATCATTCCTTTTAAATCACAACTTTAATGACGTTTTCTGTTAAAGTTTATTATACAAGTCTGTTTACAGGTGGTCATGGCGTTTATAATCATTATTAGAATCCTGACTCTTTTTAGCTCAGTTTCACGGAATTTGTGAGAGTAGGAAAGCAAAGACTGGCTAAAATGTTCTAAATGAATATGCACAGAAAGCATTTGATTTGAATAAATCAATTGATTTATCGTGACTTTAAAATCATGACTAGAAACGTGATGTAGCAAATTCAGACATACCATTTTTTATTATTAATGTATTTTGATGGTGTGTGCATTCCAAAGTAGCCAAAGAGATCAAAGACATTCCAGAGTTAAAGAGAATTTAGGAGGAGTTTTAGCTGGTGGTTGTATGGGGAAAACAGACGAAAATCATACAGCCCAGAACCCAATAGAGCAGGGTATTTATAATTTAATTTTTGGGTGTCCTGGGGTATGTACATAAGTTTAACAAATGATTATCACAAACGGTTTATAGAAGTAGTGGTCACACCCTGAATGTTTCAAGCTATTTTGTTTGACATTTAACTTCTTCCTAGATCTCAGCAGATTAACAGAAACCCCTCCAGCTTAGGTTTTACTGGGCAGATCTAAGGTTATCTCAGTGGCATCTATGTCTCTTAGAACATTCTGCAGTTGATATGTGCAATGCCTCAGGCTGAGTAGCTTTCTGGGAGCCATAACAAGTTTATATTTCTTATTTCATATATATACTCATTGAATATTGGGTACTAGGTGTCCATGACTCAGGATTTGTTAATTGGATGGCAGAATCCATGCTGATACTAGGGGAGAGTGTATGTTACTTAATTGGATGATATTGTTGTCTCTACATGAAAACTTCCAGAGACTTCTTCCAATGCCTTTAATTTAAGATCTCTTCCTTATGAAATGTTTTATAAGCATCACATTGTGTAAGTAACATTGTAATGTGACTTCAAAGCTATCATTTATTTCTTTCCCTGTTAACTCTTGACAATCCTTCTGATTAAAAGATGATTCGCAAAGCAGTGTGAATTCTAGATAGACAATGCTTTGATAGCAGACTCCAGTGATAAGGGTCAAATTATTGCAAAAATAGATAGGTCATTCCAACTCTTACCAGTTACCTGGAAGGAAAACTCATTGGTGGGCATTTTTAATACAGATGCTGAGGAAAAAAACCCGCTGCCATTTTGCTGCCTCCATTTTTCTGCCACCATTTCCCATCACCACACTGTTTTCCTGTCACCATGCAGCTTTTCTCACTGCCAGGAACTTAATCAGAATTTGGAAAGAGAAGGAGGGACCTGCCCTCCAATCTAGTAGCCATGATAATCACTGAGACAATAGACACAAACTCTCCTTATTTGCAAGTGAATCTTATGTATACTTTGTCTATGTGGAAAATTTTCAGTTAACATTGAGTTCCTGCTTGTCACTTCCACCTTAATATGCATGCCTTTGTCTCTTGAAAGGCATAGACAGCTGATAAGGTACAAACTTCCCTAATTATTTAACACCAAAATCTTATGCATATTACAATTAATTTGGGTTCCTGCTTGTCACTCCTGCTTTGATTTGCACATTTTTGTCCCCCTAAACCTATAAAAGTGTACCCCACTTTCATTTGGGGCTCAGATTTTTTGCAGAGAATTCCAACTGAACCCGTGCATAAAAAAGCTGCCTTCACTACTTCTAAAAGAACTCACACTTGGCTTTTGTCGGCAAGGAGAGCTTTAGCAATACCTGAAATATGGATATCCTGGTAATCATAAATGCTGTCTCCGAATACCAGAACAAATACCAAGGATGAGAAGGAACAGTTTATTAATGCCACACTTTTAATTTACATTGACTATTGCATATGCAAATTTGACTCAGGTCCTGCCATCCTCAAAGTAAATGACTTAAGATACAGCTTTGCTTTATTCACAGGGTAGTCTATGTTGGAGAGTCATTTTGTCTCTGTGAGTTTCCTTATGCGATTGTGGTCAGGTGTGACTTAGATAGAGATACTTCGAGTTCTTTCACTTTGAGGACTTGCTGGTTGTAGACTGGTCTACAGTGACCATGATTGGAAAAATCGCACTCTGCTCCACATGTCATCTCCTAATAGAACAGGATAGCTGGACACATCACATGACAGAGGCAGAATCAAGAGAGAAACGCAAAATCTCATCAATGTCCCTTGACATTTAATATCATGTTCAAAAAACTACTGGCCAAGGAAGAAAAATATCCAAGTGCAGTCCAGAATTTAAAGTGCAGAAATAGACTCCACTTCTCGAGGAAAGAACTTTATATTCACATGGAAATATTCATTGATACATGATAGATGGTGAAACCAAATAAACCAAATCAAACAATCATAGATTTTAGCCTATAAAATCCAATCAGTGGAGACCATAAGAGAAAGTGTAGGAGATGGAATAATTGGGTAAATGCCGACAGTTACATGGTAAAGGATAGAATTGGGCTGCTGTTGATGAAATTCATGTAATATGTGCAGATTTGTTTTATAATGATGCCCTGCTTGAAGATATATCAAGCCATGATGCAAGGTTCCTTGAATAAAATTAAATAATAAGTTACCTTAAATCATAAAAAGCAAGTTAGGTGGTCGTTTGAGTCCATCTTGGCAAATGATCCAGAAAAAAAGTATTTTTTTCTATTCAGTAGTTTATTTCAATTCAGCAATTCAATTTATTGGAATTCTTCCAACTTTGCAAATGACTCCTGTACCACCAGTGTCAGGAATGAATACATTTATTAGTGGCTAGGGTGAGAATTGAACCGATATTCTTAATGAGACACATGGAAATTCTACTTCAGAAGGTCGAGGTTCCCTAGACTTAAATGTTCTTTTTCTGTCTCATACCTCCAGTTCACCAGTTTTAGACTAAAAGAAATAAATAATTGCTTGTAAATCCTCATCGAGTTCAGAAATCTGATGTCTGACACATTGATAACAGAGTCAAGGATCTGTTGTTTCACGAATAGTATTTGATGACCTATAGAAAGATTAAGTGATGTAGGAAAGTAGAGGGAAAGGATAGATGGATTGGCCTGAAGATAACCTAGGGAAATAGAAATGGGAATGTTATCAGAAAGATCTCCATGTGGAAAATTCTGCACAGATTTACTATGGAGGGTACTTGAATTTCTCTCAGGTCAAATACCTCAGACTTTCCCCACTTTCATCTCTTTCTTCAAACAACGATTTTCAGATCTTCTCAATTTATATAGCTGGATTTTTTCTTCTCTAGATCAAATCTTTGCTTATTTTGCCATTTCCACTCCTGTGCTGATGCTTATAATTTAAATGAGGCATGCATACCTTCTCCACTTGAACAATGATTTCATCCAAGTATAATATTCCCACATAAAATCACGTTATAAATATTCAACTTGATGAATTGTTTCAAGCTTGATACCCCTATGTATCCAGCATGCTAGAAATTTGTTCGTTGTTATCTCCTAGACACCACTATTATGACCCTAATAGAGTGACACTTTCTGCATAATTTGGAGTAACATGAGAACATGACCTATACCCACCTTGAAGAATGGGCTCTGTGCCTGGCCAGCCGTGATCTTGGACCTGAATGTAACATATGAACTTTCTGGGATGACAACTGCCTTCACTTAACTGACTGAAACCAAGATGTCCTGCCCTTGAATCTGGCTGTTCTTGCCCACTCACTACGCTCTTTCTTCTGATATCCTCGTTAAAAGAAGCTCCCTCCTTGTTGACTGACTGTTAACTTTTTGAAAAAACACCCAACAGCCTCCATTACTAGGCAGATTCCTTCCTGAGCAACCCCATTAGCAACCCCCAGCTGTGAGTATAACAAACGCTATGTCTTTGTCACCTATGTCTTCTCATGACTTCTTTGAACTATGCCCTAGGAAGGACATTACTCTACATGGGTTTAACACATGTGAAGCAATAGCATAGTAGATCTTAGTTAATATTGATCCCATTTAATGTGGTCTTCAATATTGTTGGATGTAGTTATAGATCAAGCATTCTTGCTGTATAGTATTCAGGATGTACCTGTATCTCACAGTATGGATTCATTCCTTTTCTTTATAAGCAGGTGTTAATTATTTATTTGAACTTTGACTTAAAATGACATTTACTGCAGTGAACACGACTATATATTTGATAAATGAATATGATTATTTCTACAAGAATACTATTGACATTTTATACCAAAGCATGTACTGTCTTTGCTAATTGATATAAACACAGATGCTCCAATTTTGTATATGGTTATTTAAAAATATTTTTTGCACCTCAAATATAAAGATAAAATTATGATTTTTGAAAAGTTATGGTATCTGTTTAGTGATTTTTCTCTACTCATTAGAAAAGCAAACCATTTGTGGGGAAGAAATTTTCGGTTCAAATTTTCCCGTTATGTGGTCCTTTGATAAGCATTTGAAGAAATACTTCTTTATTATATTTATACTTCATTTTAGTTAAACTTTTTTCATACCCTTTTCAGAGTCTTATGAAATTAAAAAAAATATGTGGAGATACATCTGAATTAAAATATTCTGTAAGATTAAGGTGATCTAAAGGATGTATGGGTGCCCATAAACATGATAAACTACATACATTGCTGTGCTGTCAGGATGAGTTTTTACATTGGAGTAGTACAAGTTATCACTGCAGTTTTAGTCAAAATGTAGAAAAAGACAGTATCACAGGTTTCCGTTGAAAAGAAATTAATTGAAGGTAAAATCCAAATATTACAGATCCAAGCTGGGAAATAACATTGGCTGAGAAGGAAAATGACAAAGGGAAGAAAGTCTCTAATATCAGTTATCAAAAATTTTAATGTGTGAATGACATAAATTATACAGACACAGAAATCAAGTAAGTGGAAACATAGGAAATAAAGAGAAGTGCTATGTCTTATTAGTTGAATCAGAGAGTGAAACATTTGGTTCAGACTTTAGTCCTGTTCTCACTGACACTTGCTGAGCATAAGGACTATTGGCACTTTAATGATTTCCTATGAAAAGAGTTTGTTCAGAACCGCCTTTATGTCTTTGTTTCTGAGACTATACATGAAGGGGTTCAGCATGGGTGTGACCACCATGTACTTTAATGAGGCTGTTGAAGTTGAGTGTGAGCTGTGGGAACCAACAGAGCTAAGGTATACTCCTTGCTTTGTGCAATAAAACAGGGAGACCACTGAGAGGTGAGATGCACAGGTGGAAAATGCTTTATACTTCCCCAAGAAGAAGAGATTCCATGTATGGAAGAAACTATCTTAGAGTATGAGCAAAGGATACCAGTCAGGTGACCACCATCTAGGAACACAGCGAAAATATAACACTAGATCATTGAGAAAAGTGTCAGAACAGGCGAGATGGACCACCTGATTGAGTTCACAGAAAAAATGTGGGATTTGCACGTCTTTGCAGAAGGAACAGGAGTAACAGATATGTGGACAATAGTTGGAAGTATGTGCAAAATATATTTTGTAAGTATAAATTTCCAAAAAACATTTCTTTTTATTTTTTTGAAGCAAGGATTACCAAATGATGAATATTTAGGTGAAATTCCATGATTTTCAGTGATCAAAAATAAACCATGCAGTTAAATTGTTACACATTGTGCACATATACATATATAAAGTGCTAAGTGGAAACTGAAATTAATGAAAAATTTAAATTCTTTGAATGAATGCAATCAAAACCAGTGAAACCGCATGTAAAACTCACTATACAGAAGCCTAGAACTCAGAGAATATTTCTAGTAGAGATATTAGTTGACTAATCCACAAATATATCCAATCTTACAGGAAATGTATTCATGGCAAAGTAAATTCATTGGCATGCTATTTTACCCTTCATAAATAAAAAAAAAACATTTTACCTTAGAGAGGTGAATATGAGAAATATATGTCTCAGATATTTCTGGTGTAAGGTCATGCTCGCAATTGTTCATTATTTAAGTTTTGTTATCAGTAAGAAGATACAGTCGAATATGTTCAATCTTAAAGAAGAGCTCAGTTGATTATTGTCTCTCTCCACAGCTTATACCTTATTTCTATATGCAAATATTTAAAAACTTTTTTGTACTTAAGTTTAATTTTTACTAGAAGGACTTACACCTCCCATTTTCTCTCCTAACTGGACTCCCATAACCACCACTAAATAGTCAACATTGACGGTTGCGTTTCCAACTTAAATATTCAATTCTTTTGGGATATTATGTCACTTTATTAACTAGCAAAAACTTATAGTGATCTGGCCTCTGGACTACGCTGAATTATCTGAGTAAATTTAGGTCAGTGCTCATTCCTACATTTCTTTTGACCAACTCCTGCAGTATCTACAGGGCTCACACTCACCTGGATGGGAGCCTTGATAGAAATGTCTCAATATTGATGTCCAGATTCTCTGTGTTGATGATGAGATAATGCAAAACTCTGTTTCCTGAGAAGACAACGGGAAAGAAGAAAGCAATGATCTTGTCCAGAATTAGGTCTCCAAAAGTAACACCGGTGTCCTGTCCATGGTGAGGCTGTGCAAGCTGAGGGTTGGCAGACAGAAGTATTTACATTCCTGTGTCTGTTCATTGGTAACTTTCCCTCCTGGTGCTGTATCTTCTAACTAATTAATTTCCCTGTGGACACTAACCTGGACAGAAGGGTTTTTTCTGTTCTTAAGAGACAATGTTGTCAGTTATGAGTTCATCTTTTATGATTCTTTCTCCTTGAAATTTACTATTTCCTAGAGAGTTGAACTCTCACCAACTTATTCAAACCTCATTAATGTTTTCTACAAAGTCAGAGATTTAGGATTTACTCTTTATTAAGTCTATTGACCCTCAAAAATGGACTTCTCATGGGGCTACATCTCCTTTAATAATAGGGAATTGCTATTTTCCTCTTCAGAAGGTTCACAATTTTTGTTCACTAATTATTAAACTTTGTAGATGTGTCCTTGTCTTCCTGGGAAAACAGGTAGTAATTTCTTTTGTGTCTCATGTGTAGTTCTGTCATTTTTTTCCTTATTATAAATGAGTTGTCAGTTGTTTGAGACATTTAGATATACTTCCTTCCAGTGTAGTTTAGTATAGGGATAGTTGAATTTAGATTATAAGATGGTTTTTTCAATGAGATATTACTCTCATTTACTCCATTTGAGGAATGAGGCTAAGAAGGATTAAATATTCTGTTGAAAATACAAATTCACTTTGGAATGTGTATTGATTGTTACTCTATTTCTGATTGTGATTCTCAACCAGAGAAAAAATTTCACCACTGGAGATATATTTGGCAATTTGAGAAGGACTTGTGGTAAATAACCACAACCTATATGATAACACCCAATTTAAACAGTTATTCAAACACAAATGTTAACATCGGAAGGTGAGTAAAACATGTTTTCATCAGCATTTCTCCAACTTTATTTTGCTGCAATAAACCAGGGGTATCTGATTCAAAGTCAAATTCTGTTTCAGCAGATCTTCAGTGACCCCAAGACCTGCGTTTCTAACACTCCCAGGATATGCTTATGCTGAAAATTCTGGTCTATTGGATGCACTGTGATTATAAGAATGTGATCCCATATTAGAGACAGATGTAGGTAGTTCTAGGTTTTCTGTACCAAAAGTTTGCTTTGTCAGTAATTTCCTAAGAGAAGTGTAGGGTCTTTTCACTTAGCATAGAATCACTATAAAGGTTGTGATAAATTTGTGTTTGGTTCTCCTAAATATAATGACTCTTTTTTGATCAACAATAATCATTTTATTTCATTTCTCTCTGCCATCTATCATTTGGAAATACGTTTTATGTAACATGACTTTTCCCCTGTTTAATTCAGATTGTTTCTCCCCCAAATGAGGATAATCTGTTACATAACCAAAATTGTTACAATGCTTGAAATATAGTCTCACAATTCTCATATCTTTATTTTATCCATAGCAAGAATCTCCAAGTATACCAACAAGTCTTAGTTGTCTTTTTGTGTGTAAAATCAGGCTCCAATCTAAAGTCACAGTTACAGTAGGTTGTGTCTCTTTAGTCTCTGGTCTTACTATTTGAGATAACTTAT
The DNA here is from genome assembly GCA_004363575.1 of Solenodon paradoxus. NCBI lineage: Eukaryota > Metazoa > Chordata > Mammalia > Eulipotyphla > Solenodontidae > Solenodon > Solenodon paradoxus. The sequence continues at coordinate 17,228 of RJWH01004125.1, read as the reverse complement.
TTTCAAAGTATTTTCCCGTATATTTTGTTTCAGGTTTATGTCTGTGTTTTTATGTAATCTTTTCGTGTTGTGTTAGAGTGACCTCATTTTATTTTTTTGCATGTGGCTCTCCAGTTTTCCCTATACCATTGTTAAAAAATAATTTCTTTCTCCATCATGTGCACTTTTTAAATTTTCATCATCTGTTTGCTTTCTATATCTATATACATCATATGAATGATTTCATAGGGTGTCTGTATTTATTTTACTGGCTTAGCTTGTTAGGCATAATTCTATCCAAGTCTATCCAGGTTGCTGCAAAGGCCAGTATCTAAGTCTATCCAGGTTGCTGCAAAGACCAGTATCCCTCCCTTTGATGGCCACATAGTATTCCATTGTTCATATAGACTACATCTTCTTTGTCGATGGACATTTAGGTAGTTTGTAGCTCTGGGATGTTATAAACAATGCTGTAATTAAATGGGGATGTAGATATCTCTGTAAATATTTGTTGTGATTTTGGGTAAATACCCAGTACAGGGATAACGATCTTATAAAATTTACATTCTCAATTATTTAAGGATTCCGCATACTGCTTTCCAAAATGGATGCATCAATTCACACTCACGCCAACAATGAATAAGAGTTCTCTTTTCTTTACTTCCTCTCCCACATTTGTTTCCTTTTTTTGATATGAAGAGATATTTCAATATTACTTTGATATGCATTTTCCTAATGATTAGAGAAGTGGAACATCTTTTCATGTACCTGTTGGCTATTTGTATGTTGACACTGTAAAAATATTCTGATCACTATTGCTTAGTCATATAGGTCAGAATATCACCATGCCATATCTTCACAATTTTTCTTTTTTTCTCATGATCGCTTTGGTTATTTGAGATCTTTGGCTATTTGGGATCTTTTTTTGATTCTATACATAATAATTTTTGCTGTAGTTCCTTGAAAAATATCAATTTAATTGATATGTGTTGCAAACAATTTATTGCATGCTTTAGACAATGTCATATTATTAATGCTAATGCTTCGCAATAATGAACATGGAATATCGTTCTATCTCTATATCTTCTTGTATGTTTTCTTTAACAATGACATGAATTTTCATTGTGCAGGTATTAATTCTCCCTAGTTAAGTTTATTCCAAGTATTTAATTTATTTTGTTTTTATTGTAATTGGCTTATGTAATTTTCTTTCTATTCTATGCCATTGTATATAAAAATAAAAAGGTTTTGCATCTTATTTTACACCTTGTCACTTTATGCATTGATTTGCTAATTCTATTTTTATGGTGTGGAGGCCTTAGGATTTTATGTAGATTATCATGCATCTGAAGTGTTAATTTTACTTCTTTTCCAATTTAGAGTCTTTTTATTTCTTCTTGTTGCCTAATTGCTCTGGCTAAAACATACAATAGAATGAAGGATGCTGTGGTGAGAGTGGATACCCTGTTTTTGTTACTGGTCTTAAGGAAAATGCTTTCAGTTTTTCATCATTAAGTATATTGACTGTGTCTTCATCACATATGACAGTTTTTAATGCTGAATTATATTCATTGTATCTCAACTTTATGTAGAGGTCTTTTACTTGCAAATGGTACTTAATATTATAATATGGTATCTCTGCATCTACGATATGATTATATGATTTTTCTTTATTTTATTTATGTCGTATAAGACATGAGTAGATTCAATATTTTAAACTATCTTTGTATCCCTTGAATAAATCCTCCATGATCATGGTGGGTAATATTTTAATGTTTCATTGAATTCAGCTGACTGATATTTTGCTGGTATTTTGACATCTATATTCATCAGAGTATAGCTCTAAAATTTTTTTGTGATGTCCTTCTCTGGTTCTGGTATCAGCATCATGTAGGCTACCTAGAAAGTACTTAGATGCGTTACTTTAACTTTCAGAAGAGTTTGAAAGGATGTGTGTTAATTTTTCTCTGTCGCTATGTAAAATTCATTAGTCAAGTCATCTGGTCCTGGGCATTTAATTTTTGGTAGGCATTTGTTTACTACTTATATTCATTGATTATATTAAGTCTACTCTAGCTATCCATTTCCATGACCCTGTCTCATGAATCATCTGGGGACTGTGTTCCTGACGAGGGAACAGTCAGTGTGAAGACTCTAAGAAAGACTCTTGTTTTAGTTTAAGAACAGGAAACGAGCTTGCTGAGAATGATACAGAGAATGAGAACGTGTCAGAAAATATTGAAGAATGAAATGGCTTTCTTTCTACTGCTAGAATTTGGTGTTACAGAAGAGTCTCTCCTGCAGAAATTTATAAAATTGTGAAAAATCTATCCTGAATGTTTAAGTGGATCAGTTCAGTATCTTCTATCTTCTGAATTTTGACTTTAATGCTATATAGCTTGTGGGGAAGAAATGGCTGTTTTCAACTTTTCTCATCATGTAGTCCTTTAATAAGCATTTCAAGAAATATTTATCTATTATTTTATGCTTTTTTAGCTAAATTTATTTCATGCTTTTTTCTTTTTGGATTCTTATGGAATTAAAAAGATTAGGAAGATAAAACCAACATAAAATATGATGTAAGCTTAATGTGATCTAAAGTACGTAAGGATATGCAGAAACATGATGAACTACTTAAGTTTCTGTGATGTCAAGATGTTTTTGCATTGGAACAGTGCAAGTCATGATTGCACTTTAGTCAAAAGAATGAAAAAATCCTAAATAATGACTTCATTTGAGAAGGAATTTATCTATGGAGAGCCATGTAATTCATTGACATAAATGGGAATGTCCAAATATTTCAGATCCGTGTTAGGGGATAACAATGACTGAGTTGAAATGGCAAAGGGAGTAGCTATTGAATATCAGTTATCACAGAACTTAATGGTATGAGAATTACACACTTATTCAGAAATAAAGAAATCAAATGAGTGTAAATTATAGGAAACAAATAGAAGGGGTATGTTCTCATAGTTGATTTCAAGATTGCAACATTTGGCTCAGGTTTTAGTCTCATTCTGACTGGTATTTGTTCAGCATTAAGGCAATTGGCACTTTAATGACATCCTTCACAAAGAGTCTTTTCAGAGTCCCCTTTACGTCTTTGTTTCTGAGACTGTAGATGAAGGGGTTCAGTGTGGGTGTGACCACCGTGTACATCACTGAGGCTGTTGCAGTTGAGCGTGAGCTCTGGGAACCTGCAGAGCTAAGGTAAACTTCTACACTTGTTCAGTAAAACAAGGAGACTGCTGAGAGGTGAGTTGCACAGGCGGAAATGACTTTATATTTCCCCTGAGCAAATGAGATTCCACAAATGGAAGTAACTATTTTAGAGTAAGAGTAAAGGATACCATCCAGGGAACCACCACCTAGAAAAACAGCAAAAAAATATATCACCAAGTCATTGAGAAAAGTGTCAGAACAGGCGAGATGGACCACCTGATTGAGTTCACAGAAAAGGTGTGGAATTTGTAGGTCTGTGCAGAAGGACAACCTCAACACCATCAAACTTTGTAACAAGGAATGCAGAGCACTCATGACCCAGGTCCCCACACCCAACAATCCACAGACCCTGGGGTTCATGATGACTGTGTAGTGCTGTGTATGACAGTTGGCCACAAAGCGGTCATAGGCCATCACGGTCAGGAGAAAGTCATCTAATCCTCCAAAGAGAATAAAAAAGTACATCTGTGTGATGCATCCTGCATAGGTGATGACTTTGCTCTTTCCCCAGATGTTCTGCAGCATTTTGGGGATGGTGGTGAAGGTTAAACAGATGTTTACAAAGGACAGGTTGGAGAGGAAGAAGTATATGGGTGTTTGGAGATGGGATTCAGAGATGATGGCTATGGCGATGAGCAGGTTTCCCAAGACAGATATTATGCACATGGAGAGGAAAATCCCATATATGAGGGGTTGAATGTTTGGTTCTTCTGTGAACCACATAAGAAATTCTGAAATTCCTGTATCATTGTCTGGTTTCAGTTGGTGGAGGTACTGCTCAGAAAAGAAAAAAATAAATGGTGACTTATCGACCTATACACAGATATCATTCTTTGGTGGAAATGCTGTAATTTTTATTTTCAGGAAATAAATTAGAAAGGTTAATGTATGATTGATTTCATTCATAGAATCCTATTTAATATCTAATTTGGAAACTATCTAATCTCTGTTTCTTCTTTCGATGTTATACATTTCACATGTTAAATACTTTAGCTTTTGAGAAATATATGGCTCCTATTTCTAATGATATTGACTAAGACTTCCTCTATCAAAAAAACTCTGTGTGTCTCAATCTCTCTGTCTCTGTCTCTCCCTCTCTTTCTCTCACAGACACACACACACATACACTGTCTCTGCAGAACCTGGCTTCCTTGGCTGTCTTGGGTCCCTAAGTTACACAACAACAGTGATTAATCTAGACATTGGCACAAGTCACACTCTTCAAATCACAAATTCTTTCCTTTAAGGAAGTACAATTTGTAAACTTCCCAAGGTCCCATAGACTTGGGGATCCACACTGATGCTTACTTTATTTTTTGCCTGTCTTTAAAGGAACATTAAAAGGTTTTCAACAGAGAGAGATCGAGAGCAATGGAGAGAGAGGAAGAGAGAGGGATAGTGAGAGGGAGAGTGAGAGGAGAGAACCAGGATGGGAAGGGAAGGGTTAGGATGTGGCTGAAAAGGATGTAGTAGTTCTGTGGCTCCCTAAGTGACCACAAGCACTCAAAATTTAAAGTATCTCTGCTCTTGGCAACACTGACTGATTATATTGTCTTTCTGTTTATTAAACATGATAATGGAGCAAAATAACTTTGGTCTCAGGACACAACTAGTGTTAAGTGAATACCCCTGGTTGGTCGAATGAGTAAGAAAAAAATGGACAAAAGAAATAAACCAACCATTTACAAGAGTAAATAAAATGAAAAAATTGGACATTTTTTATGAAGCAGTATATTTTTCTTCCTGTGCCTATTCCATATATTTTTCTATGATTCTATATTGGTTGAGAGAAGACTGTGTCATCTTTCTTATGTGACACTTTTTTGTTATTTTGGGCTTTAGAGTGGCAACTTATTTTTGTTGTACTTTGACCTGTCCAGTGGGCACTAGCCCTGCTTTGATTTTATTCAGTGTCCAACCAGATGATGTCCTGTAAGATAATGCTCGCTTCATGACAATACAAAACCTTTACGCTGAGTAAATTTCTTCAGATTTTTTAGAGGACATAATATAATACCTACTTTCATTACAGTGTATTGTGACTTCAACATTATAATGTAAGAACTTCATCTGAATTGCTCAACTCTTTTGACAAATGTATGAGATTATGTGTACCTTTGCAGAGAAAAAAATTTAGGAAAATGAGAAGTTCCTGAATAAAAATCATGACTGAGTAAATGAAATAATTTAGAGTAGTCTATACACCAGATAGCATTCGATGGAGTATCAAAAAAATTTCAAAGATGAATTGAAAAATATCAACATGGTTTATGAATCAGCAAGTACCTTGACACAAGACAATAATAGACAAATGTACTTTGTCACACAGTGCAGATATTGTAAAACATTTTTGGGAATGAATGGACAATTAAAGCTGAATATTTTTGTATATTTAATATCTGAGAAAGTTTTCTTTCAATCTAATGGGAAAATGTTTTCCATAAAGTTGATAGAAATCATTCTCTGGAAAGATATGTAGTGGCTCTATTTCACACATTTTCGTTTGTTTAATTAAAATTTTCAATTATCTAAAATTATTTCATTTCTTTAAATTGCTATATGATTTTTAAGCTATTATCTTTGCACCTCAATCTTTGCATGTCTATTAAAACTCATAGGCCATGAAAACTCATAGCAAAGAGTAGATTTTTTGGTGAACACGTAAAAGTAAACACCTGAAATGCTAGGAGAACATCAAATCCTAATTAAGGTAAGAAAATCAGAAGTAAGGTGGTAGACATGTTTACTAATATAAAATTCAAAATGATTCATAAATAAAATATCCAACCAAAATTCAATTGAGAAACAAGCATCTATAAAAATCATTCAAAATTTTGCCAATTACAGAATAACAGGCATATAATACATGGATTGTAACACTAATAGTAAAGAGCATGAGTATCACATAGAAATTCTTTTTCAAATTGAGCATTAGTTTAAAAAATAACAAGAATTTTCAACCACCCTCACCAGACTGGGGAGAAATGTAGATGGTACAGTTGATGGGGTTGGGATTTTAAAGAGGACATAAGGACACTCTCTGAACTCAGATCTGTGAACTGTTAAAACGTTGTGGACATAAGTGTCTTAATATTGCTCTAAATACTCTGGGGACACACTCCTTTGGTGGAAATTCAGTAATAAATATGTTCCCATAACTTGAAGTTTTGATATTCTAGTAACTTAGTGAAAAAGAAATACCATCCACATTGTAAAAGTCACACCACACCATGAAATGTATCTATCATTGCCTAATGAACCCATGTTTTTGCTTGGTTATGAGAGATGTCTATAAGATACTTTTGAATAAACAGGGAAGGAAAAATATTGAATAAACTGATTAGTGCCCAAAGTATATGGCAACCTGGATACTCATGTATGTCCTTTTAAACATTGAATTTAAAGTTTGAGAACACTAACAGGCTGATGGTTGGCGTAATATGACGTTCATACAGTGATCTGCATTTCAGTATCTTAAGAACAGCAATGCCAAAATAAGACATAACAAAAAATGGAGAAAACCTTCTGTGAAGTGTGAGGATGTTTGTATGTACCACATTGAAAGAAAACATTTAACTAAGACACTTTGAAATGACTTATGACTAATAGACTATAATCCAAAACAGGCAAAGTGAAATAAATTATATTCCATAACCATAATTTAATGACAATGGTGTTTTGTTATTAATCTGAGACATCACTAGCAAAGACTTGGACACAGAAGAATAAATCAGAAAATATTTGAAAATGTGAGATGGATGCAGTATCTGTGTTGTAATAATTAAAATTTAAAAAATGTAAAAAAAGGAAAGGTGCAATCCAGAATGAAGGCAGAAGGCAGACAGTAAGAAAATCTGGTAAGGAAAAAGTATTTTATTTTCTTTAGTTGTTCATCTTGATCATTTCCCTGACTATGGATCTGAACCAGGAATCTTGGTATATATGTTGACTCACCTAATCAACAAAATTGCTAGGTCAGCAGGGCACACACTAAAATGTATTTTTATTTCATGGAATATGGGTAAAATGTGTATAGATGACAAGGCAACTGCGAGTCTAACTTAATGAAGATGCATTCAAAATGATGTCTTCAGATGATGCAGTGCTTTGCATTCACAAAGGAACAAAAGGACCAGGAGTAACAGAGATGTGGACAGAAATAGGTGTAATGTATGAATTTTAAGTACCAAGTATCAGACAAACATATTTTTAGGTGAGAGGTTATGTTATTCACTTATAAAAAAATAAAAACAATCAATGGAAAGTAGTATGTAATATGACTTGTGCATTTTAGTACACACTGTTTTTAAATTCACTTTAAGAACAAATACACATAGAAAAAATTTTCACTTCTTTGTTGAATGAATGCAATAAAAACAGAAGCAGAATGAAAAGCTCAATATACAGAAACAAAGAACTCACAAAGAATATTTTCAATAGAGCCATTAATTGGCTTACTAACCTATACATATATAAAACAAGGCAAAGTAAGTTCATTAACATGCTCTTTTTCCTTTCCTAAGTAGAATACCTTTTACCTTGAATATCAAGAGAGAGACAATATGTACACTATATATCACAGGTATTTCTGGTGCAAATAATGTTGCCAATCATGATTGGTTTATTATTTGTCCACAGAATATATAATCAAAGATTCTCAATACCAAAAAGAACTCCATTGGTAACTACCTTTCCGACCACAGCTAACAAAATTCACTTTTATCTACCCAGTTACCTGCAAACTTCTTGTACCAAGTCAATTTTTACTAGAAGGATTTATGCCTCCCAATCTCTATCCTAACTGGGCTCCCATGATCACCAGTGAATTATCAGAATTGACCCTTGCATTGCCAAGTTTGATATTTACTTCTCTTCTGGTATATTAAGTTATTTTATTAGCTAGCAAACACAAATTCAGTGATCTGTGCTCTGGACTAGGCTAGATTATCTCTTAGTAACCTCAAGTCATTCTTACCTCCATTCCCTTTGACCAACTCCTGTATTATTCACTGGCCTTACACTCATTTGGGTGAGGTCTCTTTGAGAAAGCTCTCAACATCAATGTCCAAAATCCTTCTTGGTAGCTGATGAAAAATGAAGCTCTGAAACCAAAGTACAGGAGCCAGAATTAGGGCTCCAAAAGTATCATTGGTGTCCTCTCCATGATCAGGTAGTGCTTCTGTGGATAGCCAGAGAGAAGTACTTACACTCTATTTCTGCTCATTAACAACTTTCCCTCCCTGCTTGTAGTATAGTCTCTAACTAATTGATTTCCCTGTGGACACTGGTCTGGACAGAAATGTATTTTTTCTGTTTTGTCTCTTCCTAGGAGATAAAGTTGTCAGTTATGGGTTGAGCTTATTAACTTCTATATTTATTATAGAAGGGATATTGCATTTTTATAAAGACTTGTATTGATATATGCATAGTAGCATTTTTACATTTACAAACAGCATAGTAGGTTTACTAATATTCTCCCCTCTTTTTCTCCTTTGATTACAGTTATTGCCTTCATCCCACTTTCCCCACCCCTCCCTCATCATTGGTTAGCCTCTGATTGCTTTTTGTCTCTCTTCACTGAGTCCCTAGTTGTTTGGAGTGGTGTGTTCTGTCACTCTCTCTCCCTCTCTCTGTCCTCCCCATTTTTAGTGTTGTTTAATAATGATTTTCATTTGTTTTCTATTTACATTTCATATGAATGATATCATATGATGTCTGTTCTCCTGGTTTATATCACTAAGCACAATTCTCGCCAAGTCCATCCAAGTTGTTGCAATTGGCAGGATCTATTCCTCTAGATGGCTGCATAGTATTCTATTTCATATATATGAACCACATCTTCTTTATCCACTCCTATGTTAATAGGCATTTAGATAGTTTTCAGCTCTTAGCTATGTGAATTGTGCTACAGTGAAATTGGGGGTGCATACATCTCTTCGGAAAAGTGTTTTTTTTCTTTAAGGTAAATGCCCAGTAGGGTAATAACAGGATCATATGGAAATTGTATTCTCACTTCGAGGACACTCCGTACGGCTTTCCAAAATGGTTGCAACACTACGCATTCCCACTGACAGTGAATTGGAGATTCCTTTTCTCCATATCCTCTGCAGCTATTATTTCCATTTTTGGATAGTAGCTATTTTTCCTAGCATGAGGTGATATGCAATTTTTGTTTTGATTTGCATTTCCCTTATGACAGGAGACGTAGAGCATCTTTTCATGAACCTGTTGTCCATTTGTATGTCTTCCTTGGAGAGGTGTCTATTAAGGTCACAAGCCCAATTTTTGATTGGATGATTGTATTTTTTTGTCCAATTTTATGAGTTTTTTGTATATCTTAGATTGTGTCTCCTTATCCAAGATGATATGCAAGTAACTTTTCCCATTCAGTTGGATGTCTCTTTGTTTATAGGCCAGTTTCTTTTGCCGAGTAGAAACATTTCAATTTTATGAAATCCCCTTGTTTATTTTGGATTTTATTTGCCTTGAAATGGGGGTCAAATTACCAAAGATACCTCTTTAAGTTTATATCTAATATTGTTTTGCCTCTATTCTCTTCTATGTATTTGATGGTTTCTGGACTTATGTCTAGTTCTTTAACCCATTTTAGGTTAAGTTTTGTGTATCATGTTTGGTAGTAGACTAGTTTCAACCTTTTTCATGTGACTGTCCTTTTTTCTCAACCCCATTTATTAAACAGGTTGTCCTTGCCCCATTGTAAGTTTTTGAATCCTTAGTCAAAATTAGGTGTCCATATATATGTGGATTTATTTCTAGACTTTCAATTCTGTTTCATTGATCTTTCTATTTTTATACCAGTACAATGCTGTTTTAATTCTTATTGCTTTGTAGTAGAGTTTGACATCAGGGAGAATGACACCTCTGCTGTGTTTTTTATCTTGAGGATTATTTTCACTATCCTGCGTTGTTTGTTGTTCCAAATAAATGTCATTAATTTGTGTCCTACGTCTGTGAAGTAAGTCTTTTGAATTTTGATGGGAATAGAATTGAATCTATATATTGCTTTGGGCAGTATGGCTATTTTTATTATATTGATTCTTCCAGTGCATGAGTATGGAAAATCTTTTCATTTCTTTGTGTCGTCTTCTATTTCTTTTAGCAATATCCTACAGTTTTCATAGTATAGGTCCTTCACCTCTTTGGTTAGGTTTATTCCAAGATACTTCTTTTTTGATGTGAAATTGTAAATGAGACTGTTTTCTTCAGTTCTCTTTCTGTATTTTCATTGTTGAGTGCAGAAAAATATAGACGTTTCAATATTAATTTTGTAACCTGCCACTTTACTATATGTTTATTTTTTGGCAGCTTTTTACATTAGTCTTTGGGATTCTCTGTGTATATTATCATGTCATTTGTGAAAAGTGGTAATTTCACTTCCTTCTTGCTGTTCAGCTATGCTTTTCTTGTCTAACTGCATTGGCCAGGATCACTAACTACGGTGAGAGTGGACATCCTTTTCTTTTCCCTGATCTTAGAGTTTTTCTCTGTTGAGCACAATGTTACCTGTGAGATAGTCATATATACCCTTAATTGTTTCGAAGTACTTTCCTTCTATAACTATTTTTGGAGTGTTTTTAACATAAAAGGTTGTTGAATCTTGTCAAATGCTTTTTCTGCAGCCATTGATATGATCATGTGATTTTTGTCCCTTTTTGTTAATACAGTGTTTCAGTTATTGACTTACATATGTTTAATCATTCATGTATTTCTGTAATGAATCCCACTTGATCACGGGTATGATTCATTTTATATGTTGTTGAATTTGGTGTGCTAGCATTTTGTTGACAATTTTTGCATCAATATTCATTAAAAATATGGGTATATAATTTCCTTTCTCAGCGCAGTCTTTGTCTTTTTTTGGAATCAGCATAATAGTGGTGTCATAAAAAGTGTTTGAAAGTTTTCCGTCTTCTATTTTTTGGAACAGTTTAAGAAAGATTGGAACCAATTATTCTTTGATTGCTTTGTAGAATTCGCTTGTGAAAACGTTTGGTCCAGGACTTTTTTTGGGGAAGATGAGTGCCTTTATAAGTTATCTGATTTTTTACCCTGACTACCTTTAGAAATCTTTCTTTGTCTTGGATTTTTGATGGATTCACAATTATGTGTCTTGTTTTTATTTTTTATTTATGTAGTTGGGTGCCCTATTTTCTTCTTTGACTTGTATGTTCATTGCTTGTTCTAGGTTTGAGAAGTTCTCAGTTATTTTTCCTTCAATTTGTTCTGTGTTTCTATCTTTTTCAATTTGCCTTCTGAGGTACCTAGAATTCTAATTCTATCTTTCCTGATTATGTCAGCTCGTTCTCTGAGTGTTTCTTCATTTTTTTCCTTTAATTTCGCTTTTTTCTTCTACCTGGCTCCTTTCTGTATTACTATCTTCTATATCACTATTCCTCTCCTCCGTTTGAGTTATTCTAGGTACATAGCTTTCTCTATTATTCTTAGCATGATGAATTATCGCCTTTAAATCCTTGTTGCTATTAGTTTTTTTGTAGTGCTTCAACCTCAGTCTTATGCCTAATTATTTGTTTAAGCTCTTTTTTGTTTATCTGAATTTTCTTTTAATATTCTGAATATCTTCATGATCACAGACTTGATTTCATCATCTGTTAGAAAAGACTATTCGTCTGTGTCTTCAAAGTTAATTTCTGGTGATTTGTCATTGTGTTGTGATGTCATGTCCTGAGGTTTCAGGGTTTGTGTTGTGGTTTTTTTTTTTCCCCCATGATATGGGATCTCCTTGATCTACTGCTCGTTTTGTTTTTTAAAAAATTCTGCCTGAGGGCACTCTATTTTTGTTTTATTTTGTATTTTTGACCCTTACATACTTTCATAGTGTGTTTTGCTATGTCAGGAGGTGATGGCCGTTGTTGGGAGGTGGGCATGAGGTGGGGGTGTAGTAGTCATCTGGGAGAGTGTAGTTTTGCAGTTTGATTGTGAGGGCAAGATACACTTGTTTTGCTAGTAGATCTCTGCTGGCTGGGGTTGTCCCGAAATTTATAAAATTGTTAAAAATCTGTCCTGAATAAGTGGATCAGTCCAGTATCTTCTGTCATTTGAATTCTGACTTCAGTAGTATGAGAGTCACCTTGGAATATGTGACCTATAGCTTTTCTGCCCTAAGAACTTGCCCTATCAATAAGAGACATTTACTTGATGAATTTGCATTCAAAATTATGACCACTGTGTAACCAGCTCTCTATTCTGTCACGATGTTTTCTCCCATCACCCAGTCACTATTTTGACCATAACACTAAAGTGACACTTAATGTATGTTAAAAAGCATCACATAATATATCTCAGCTAATGTCAGTCTTATTTCATGTGTCATCCGTATTAATGGATGTGATTGTAGATAAAATATTTTTGTATAATTGTGTAGCAGTCATGATGTGACTATATGTATCCATCATTTTTATACACAGGGCTTAATTATTCATTTAATTTTGACTTGAAGAAGATAGCATTTAGTGGCTATGTCTATGATAAATGAATATGACTGCATTTCTTACAAGAATACTGTTTGCATTCTATACCATGTGCGTATGCTTCTTTTTCCTCATCAATATGTCCACAAGCTTCCTAGTTCTGTATTTGGTTATTTTTCAAACATATTTCTATACCTCAAATATAAAGATTAAATGATGCAAGTTCCTAATTTTAAAACCACGATCTCTGTTTTGTGCTTTTACTTTGCTTATTTCAAAAACAAACCCTTGTTTTGGGGAAGAAATGGCTGTTCTCAACTTTTCTCATCATGTAATCATTTGACAAACATTTCAATAAATACTTCTCTATTAATTTTATCTTTTGTTTTAGTTAAACTTATTTCATAGGTTTTTCCTGTTGATTCTTATGGGATTAAAAGTTTATGGAGATAATATTGACCTAAAATATAGTGTAAGTTTAATGTGGTCTAAAGGATGCATGGATGTGCATACATACTTTGCTGTGTGTCAAGATGAGTTTTTACATTAGAGCAGTGCAAGTCATTACTGCACTTTTGTCAAAAATAATGAAAATATCAGAAATAATGACTTAATTTGAGAAGGAATTAATCTATGAGATCCATGTAATCCTTTGACATAAATGGGAATGTCCAAATATTACAGGGGGCGATAACATTGACTGAACAGGAAATGACAAAGTGCAAAACTCCTAAATATTAGTTATTACAAAATTTAATAACGTGCATTATGTAAATTGTACAGATATAGAAATAAAATAGTATAAATCATAAGAAACAAATAGAAGAGTTAGGTTCTCATAGCTGATTTAGAGATTACAACATTTAGGTCAGACTTAAGTCTTGTTCTCACTGGCACTTGTTCAGCATTAGGGTAATTGGCATTTTAATGAAATCCTTCCCAAAGAGTTTTCAGAGCCCCCTTTTATGTCTTTGTTCTTGACGCTATAGATGAAGTGGTTCAGCTTGGGTATGACCATTGTGTACATCACTGATGCCATTGCAGTCGAGTGTGAACTGTAGGAACCAACATATCTAGGATACACTCCTATGCTTGTGCAAAAATAAGGAGACTACATAGAGGTGAGATGGACAGGTGGAAATAACTTTATATTTCCTCATAACAGATGAGATTCCACAAATGGAAGAAACTATCTTAGGGTATGAGTAAAGGATACCAGCCTGGGGACCAACACCTAGAAAAACAGTAAAAATATCACTGAATCATTGAGAAAAGTGTCAGAACAGGAGAGACGGACTACCTTATTGAGATCACAGAAAAAGTATGGGATTTGTACATCTGTGAAGAAGGACAACTTCAACACCATCAAGCTTGTAACAAGGAATGCAGAGCACTCATGACCCAAGTCCCCAGAACCAACATTCCACAGTGCAGTGGGTTCATGATGACTGCAGAGGGAAGTGGGTGACAGATGGCCATGAGGCCCTCATAGGCCATCATAGTCAGGAGAAGGTCATCCAATCCTCCAAAGAGCACAAGAAAGTATATCTGTGTGATACATCTTGCATAGGTGATGACTTTGCTTTGTATCAGGAAGCTCTGCAGCATCTTAGGGATGGTGGTGGAGGTGAAACAGATGTCTACAAAGGAAAGGTTGGAGAGGAAGAAGCACATGGGTGTGTGGAGATGTGGGTTCTAGATGATGACCAGGATGATGAATGTTTCCAAGGACAGTTATTATGTACACGGAGAGGAAAATCCCAAATATGAGGGGCTGCATTTCTGGTTCATCTGTGATCCCCATAAGAAGAAATACTGAGTCCTGTATCATTGCCTGGTTCCATGTGGTGAAGCTGACTAACAAGAAAAAACAGTAGATAGTGACTAATTGTTATGAAAAGATACATGATTTCAGATTTGAAATGCTATAATATATTTTCTAGGAACAATTTAGAATATTCGATGTATGGGCTGAGTTTGTATGGACTCATATAATACTTAATTAACTAGTTGTCAAACTCTGTAATATCTTTCTTTGATGTTATATATTTCACATGTTCAATGTGAAATTCTTTCATGCATTTGCAAAATATAGAGTTCCTATTTCCAAAGATGTTGAAAGAATATCAGCGATAAATTATAGGTCATGACAGATTTCGACTGGTAATAGGAAAATAAATGGAGGTACTTGGAATGTACAAACATATGGTATACTTTTTATGAATGTGTAGGAATGACCTGGTTATATCACCTTGTTTGAAGATGCACCATAAGTAAGAGACCCTGTGTCATGAGTATATCTGGGGAGTGTGTTTCTGTATAGGAATAGTCAGTGTAAAGTCCCTGATAAAGGTGCTTGTTTTAGTTTAAGAAAAAGAATCTAGTTTGGTGAAGGGAATGAGACAGTGAATAATATTATATAAGAAAGATGTAGAGCAGTTGTGATTTTCCTGCCCCAAGGACTTCTCAGATCAACAAGAAACACACACAAATGTTAGCGTGGACACACCCCCAAACACTCACTACAGAGCCTTATTTCCTGTATTTAATTATTTTTTAATTCTTCAAATGCTTATAATTCAACTGACTTTCTTATTTGTAAACATCATAATTGGGCTAGGAGTTTATACAATTTATACTGGTCAGCTCAGAAATTCTTTCCTCTAATTAATGTGCAAATGGTACCAAGATTTCCACTTTGTAATTTTTCCAATTCCCCATAGACTTGGGATCCACACTGGATGCTATATTTTCTGCTTTGTCTTTAAGGGATTGTTAAATGTTGTTCAGTGGTGAAAGAGAGAGACAGAGAAAGAGACAGAGAGAGAGAGAGAGAGAGAGAGAGAGAGAGAGAGAGAGAGAGAGAGAGGAAAGAGAGAAATGTGTTGTGAAAAGATCTAGTAGATCAGGGGCTCCTTTAGAAATTCTGACCACTTACAAATTAAAGAATCTTTGTTTTTTGGGCATTTAACTCTCAGTATATTGCCTTACTACCCATCAAATATGATACTGAGGAAAAATAACTTTTGTCAGAACATAAGTAGTGCTACCTTTTCATTGCAAACACCTTACTGTTTGAACTGTCAAGAAAAAAATGGCAAAAGAAATAAACAAACAATTCATGAAAGGAAATAGATGCAACAAAAATTCAGCATTTTTATATGAAGCAGTGGAACATTTGGTTTCCTGTCTGTTTCATATTTCTTTTTTTATGAGATCCTCTAGTAGGTGAAAGAACACTGTTTCATCTTTCTTATGTGATGCATTTTTTGTTCTTTTAGCTTTAACTTTACTGTAGTCCAGGTTCAAGTCTTATTCCAACAGAGTTGCCCCCAAACCATGTTCTATCAAATCCTACTAATATCATTACAACACCATACTTTCACAGAGTAAGATTGCTCATATTATTTCTAGAGCACATTTTGTCATATGCACATTTATTTCAGTGTATTGTGTCTTCAACATTATAATACAAGGATTTCACTTGCATTTCTCACCTTTGTTTAGTTACAAAGGTATGTGATTATATGAGCACATGTATAGAATGAAATTTAGGAAACAGAGTTTTCTCAATAAAAGTTGTGGCAGACAAAATGAAACCAGGTCATTTAAAGTGGTTTCATAACTCTCATCCATTCAATGGAACATTGAAAGTAAACCAAAATATTTGACCATGAATTGAAGAATATCAACATGGATTAATAAAAAGCAAAGACCTTGGCATAAGATAATACAAGACATTTACATGGAATTTTTCTCACAGTATAGATTTTTTAAACCATTTTTTAATGAACCAGGAATCAAATACACACATATATGGATATTTGATATCTGACAAATTTTATTCAGTTGGTTTCCAAGGTTGGTTTGTTTTATACAGGCTGATGTAAATGGTATGCCCTCAGGAAGGAAACTAAGTGGTTCCTATCTCACATTTTTATGTTCATATTTAATTATTTTTTAATTCTTCAAGTGCTTATAATTATTTTATCATTAATTTACATTGCTATATTATTTTTAGTGCATTGTCTTTGAACTTCTTTCTGTGTGTATATTATATACAAATCAAAAGCACTGAAAACTCATGCAAAAGGAAAGAGAAAATTTTTGGCAAAACATGAAAAATATGAAATCTATACGTGATCAGAACCTCTTATTCAAGGCCATTAAATTTTAAGACGTAGACATATTTAAAATTGAAAACATTCATAAAAATTATCCAACCAAGCTCAATTTTTAAAGTTATTTAAATGTAAATAGAAATGTTACCAATTATAGAAAAATACACATACTCTGTAGTAAGAACGTCCACTTCTTAGTATTTTCTGGAAGCTTAATGAAACAGGTGTGATCTTGATAAAGACTTACGAAAAACACAGATTATGTAAGCAGAATGGAACATGATCCTAGTGGTCCTGGGTCTAAACACCATGGCACTTTGATCTGGGAAGTGCAACACTGGATTTTTAAAAATCAAATTATCCCTTTTTTCAGTGCCCACCTGTTCCAAAGGGAGATATTAAAACACTGTTTTAAGGATACTGCCACCACATTCTTTAGGATCCCCCAAACCTTTGG